>PVJN01057764.1:0-12353 GCA_004026805.1 Lasiurus borealis | reverse complement strand
GTTAAGTCTTAGGGGGAAAGGGGTGAAGGGTGTACAGGGAGAGACTGGACAAAAATCATACACCTATGGATGAGATCAATGGGAGGGAGCTAAGGGCAGAGGGAGGGTGGGAGCTGGGTGGAGGGGTGCTATGGAGGGGAAAAAAAGAGAAACAAATGTAATAATCTGAATAATAAAGATTTAATTAAAAATAAAAAAATAAAAAAATAATATCTTATAAATAAATAGTGAATACTAATACTATATGTAGAAATTTATGTGTATATTTTACATTGCCTAACAAAATTATATGATAAATAATATATGAAATACATATGTGCATATATATATACACATATATATGTATATATAGACAGCATACATATCAAATTGCATATATATCATCATATGTGTAACTCCATCTATTGAAAAAATCTTCATTATTAACCGGTGCACCTAATGTGTGTGTGTGTGTGTGTGTGTGTGTGTGTGTGTGTGTGTGTATTCCCTTATTTTGTTGTTGTTGTTGTTCTGTTAAAAAAATAATTTTATGTTGATCCCTGACTATGAAGGATTACCAAAAAACATATGGATGACAATTTGCTGTCTACAATTCACTGGTAAAATAAAGCATAGGTGGATAATTGAGGAACAGTTATATCAGACATTTTGGACATCTATTGAAAGCACAGTTGTTAACTGCTATTTGGAGAAGACAGCATATTAATTTATAACAATTAGTTCAAATGGTTAGAAGACTTCAGGTTGACAAGGCACATTTGTTTTCTTTTACCTTCCTTTCTTTCTCTTTTTTAAAATCTGTAGGTATTCCATGGAAATATGCAAGCAATTCACTGTGGAAAAGTGACAGGCTCATCACTTAGAGCATTGACTTTGACATGTTGGTGATATGAAAGATCTGAGAGAAGCCTGTTTATCTCAGCCTGACTTAGCCAGCCCTAAAGTGTTATACATGAATGTGAAATCACACATGATATGAATGAGAAACTGGCAATAATAATAATAATAATAATAATAATAATAATAATGGCTAACCCCTGTATAGTGCTCGCTGTTGCTTTACACAGATTAATACATTCTATCCTCTCAACATGTATATGAGAGGTAGGTTTTATAGTCTCTACTTTACAAATGAGGGAACTAGGCAGTGGGGTCTCAAGTGACTGAACTCTTAATTACTAAGTTTAAACTTGATGTACATAAATGAATACATGATCATGCAGTGGGTTATGTGTATGTTTATAAGTGGGTATAAGTGATGTACAAGTGTGATATGTATTCCTTTGCACATCTTCTTCAGAGTACTTTTCCTAAAATGTGGCACTGAACTTTGGTGAATATTAATAATAATCAGTTCATTTATTCAGTCATTTGTGAATTGTTTGAATAATATAAGACTTGTTTTGCTGGTAAATGAATGCATTAGTAAATCAATAAGATGCCAGAATATAAGAATTAAAAATATGAATAAGTAAAGAAATGACTTAACTTATATTTTAAGGAAAGTTATTGCATATCAACTTCAGTTCAGAAACAAAACAAAACAAAAAAAAAGGCAAGGAGAGAGGCACCTGAATTCATATATTTCAGTGACTGAGCTGAGAAGAAGAGATTTAATAATCCAAAGTGGTACCCAAGTCTAGCTGCACATTAGCACCGACTGGACACTTACAAAAAAGATCCATTGACAGTATCCCATAATAAATAAATTAAATCCAAATCGTTAGGGCTAAAAGTTGGTCATGTAAATTGCGCCTGATGATTCTAATGTGCAGCCCTTTTTTGAGGCCCACTGGTCAGATAAAGGGTGCTCTCTTGAGAGCTTTTATAGAGAAGACAATTTTCTAGTTGAGTTTGATCTGTCACTGGGCTAGGATAATATGAGAAGCTATGGATAAGTATGGGACAGGACAACAGGAGGGAGGGCTGATGGGGAAGGCAAGGAGAGACAGAGGATTGTACGTACAGAAAAACTTTTTGGCAGAAGACTTTTGTAGCTTACTCTGCTTCTGCAGCCTTTTGATCCCTGAAAGCTTTGTCTCAGTGCGACTGCCTTTGCTCTTGTCAGACAGGGATTAAAATACTCAGCCAGGCTATGGTGCTCTGGACTTATTTAGGATAATGGCCTTTATCGATTGAGGTTCTTTGCCTGCAGGCCCCACAGGATGGTTCAGCTTCAACCTTGACTTCAAACTCATACATCCCTGAATAGCTTCTAAATGGATTTTAAAATGCTCCATCTAAATTACTTAAAGGCTTACCTCAGCCACTCCATCAATTTTGAGAGAATGAGCTCTTGCCAACAATCTAGATTTTGTTGCACTTTGCAAGCCAAGTAAAAGCTTGCAGCCCTTGCCCTAAGGAGTTTACCTTCGTGAAGTAGGTGTGACTGGGTACTTAAAAATACATAAAATGCTATGGTTTGGGATTGAATCTAGAAATGTGGACTTTCTCTCTGTCGTTAAAGCTGTTAACTACTTCACTGTGTATTTCATACCATTTCAGTGTGACAATACAGTCCCTATAATCTTCTGTGCTAAGATTCTATATATAGTGCTTGTGAAATCTTAAGAACATTAGAGGCTTTGAATCTTGTCCCTAATATCACTGTTGAGCATATGCTATGTGGTAGTCAATTGTCTTAGCACTTTGCCTGTATTAATTTATTAAATGGCCTCAACTCTTCTATGAGAGAAGCAATTTATAATTGCCAATTTATAGATGATTAACCCATATTACAGAGAAATTATGTAACTTGTCCAAGAGCTTATAGGCTTTACCAAAGAAGTTCAGTATGAGTGTAATTTTGAACCTAGGGAATTTAAAGATAAAATGTTACCCAAAATGCGGATGTTAATGACTCTCAGATACAGATAGCTTAATTACATAGAATATAAACAACAATGTGTCACTAAAATATCTGACTGAAAGGGGGAGTTTAGATGTGAGTGTGAGGGCTTAGATGCAGCATTACCCATTGTCTGACCAGACATCCGCTTGCTTGCACTGGCTTGGTGTTGCTACCAGAGTTATAAATTGATGCAACTGAATATGTATACACACATGCGCATGCATACATACATAATGCATATTACTTTAAATGTATAGAAATATGAAATATATATACGCATACATATGTTATTGGAATATAAGCACATTCCAATAAAATACCTAGATAATTCAATAAATTACTTCTTTTTATGTATGTGATTTGCACAATAAACTTTGTATGTAGCACCAACTAATAGCTATCACTTTTTAATACGTAAGCAGACACTGTTCAAGGTGCTTTTATTATATGATCTCTTTTAACCCTTACAACAATGGTCTTTTCTCCATTTTGCAATTAAAGAAACATTCTGATAGGTTACTACCTTTTTTGAGCTGACATAACTAATGTTACAGGTGAGATCTCATCATCTCTTCATACTTCTAGTTTTCCATAACCTCCAAAGAAGTAAGTGATTTAAAGTAAGCCCTATAATTTGAAAAAAAAAATACCCCCTCTCTCTTTTTCTCTCTCAATACTATTTCATAAAAGAATGACAACAAAGACTTTGATTGTTTACATGTTATATCATATTCCCCCAAGTGTCCCAGACACAGGCCGTGATATACATAAGCCAAGTTGCAAACATACATACACTTATTACAACTCCCAATGTGACTCCAGCCCTGATTCTTCTGACATGGTTTCTTCAACAACAAGTAAGAGAAGGAGGTGGTACTATAAAAATATCTTTGGATTTCTTTACTGGTTTATTTTAGTCATTTACAAGCATTGGTACTTAGTAAAGCATGTCTTGCAGTTGGCCTCAGAATTTTCCCATGGCAAGCATCCTAATTGTTTGAAAACCACTTAGTTCATTATTAGACTTGGCAAGTTTATTATGGTTGACATGCTTTGCATCTATTTGGTTGGTGACTTGGTTGCTTTTGATTTGGTTCATTATATGTGTGGACTCTATAGTAATATTTAGGTTTTAATATATGTTCCTAGCACTTTTCATGGGAGATTCTGATCCCTAAATAAAAGTCCTCAAAATTTTGTGTTTGTAAAAATGGCCTTTGGTCATTTTGATGCACAGAAAAGTTGGGGACCAACTTCAGCCAAAAGTTAATATTTTTTTGTTTGTTTCTGTTTACATCCAGGCTTTATGTTCTACTTTATTTTTTTAAAGTTGTCTTTATTGTTGAAACTACTACAGATGTTCTCTTTTTTCTATTGATCCCCCTCCAACCAGTGCCTACCCCTCCCAGGCCGTCACCACACTATTGACTGTGTTCATGGATTACACATATCTATAATAATAAAGCATAATATGATGATTAGACCAGATGTCATTATGGATGTCCTCCAGTATGAAGCCAGGGCTGTGAGGGAAGCCCAGGTCCCAGGTGCCTGCTGGCAGCCAGGATCCTGGGTCCTGGGTGCCAGAAGGAAGCTGGTGCTGGAAGCCTGCGGAAGGAAGGCCTACTTTTGCATGAATTTCAAGCATTGGGCCTCTAGTTCTATATAATAAAAGGCCAATATGGAAATCAACCCAAATGCAGAACAATGGTCACTATGAGGTGCACTGACCACCAGGGGGCAGATGCTTCAATGCGATCCCACAGTGGGAGTACTGCTCAGCCAGAAACCCTGAGCTGGGTTCATTGCTGGCAAACACAGCAGTGGTGGCAGGAGCCTCTCATGCCTCTGTGGCAGCACTAAGGAGCAGCAAGCCATGTGGTAAGGAGCCAGCAGGTGGATGGTAAGTGGTGAGGTGTCCCAGACTGCGAGAGGTTGCAGGCCAAGCTGAGAGACCCCTCCCTAGTGCACAAATTTCATGCAGCTGGCCTCTAATATGCATATAAATTCCCTGGTTAATCTCTCCTCACCCCTTACCCTCCAGATCCCTGCCTTCTCTGAAATGTCTCATCTGTTCCATGCTTCTATGTCTCTGGATCTATGTTGTTCATCGGTTTATTTTATCCACTAGATTCCACATATTTAATACAGTGGTACCTTGAGATACAAGTGCCCTAACAGGTGAAATTTTTGAGATACGAGCTGTGGAGCGAGTGAGCGAGCGAGCGAGCGATTTTTGCTTTGAAATACGAGCAACATTTGAGATAGGAGTAATTGCGCGGATCGGCCAGCTGCACACGACCCACCAGTTTACTGCGACTGGAGCGTCTCATAGTTTCCCACACCTCAAGGTTACAGAACGAATTAAACTCGTATCTTGAGGTACCACTGTACTTACCTTTCTCTGACTAGCTTATTTCATATAGCATAGTACTCTATGGGTCCCCCCATGCTGTCTCAAAAGGTAAGAGATCCTTCTTTTTTCTAACTTAATACTCTTTACTCCAAAATGCCATAAGTGACTCTTTTCAACCATGCCCTCCTGTCTATAGATCTGTGTCTTCTTCCATTACACAACAAGCAATACAAACAGGAGGCTTCCGGTACTCAGAAACTTCATTTCATACTTGCTCCTATAAAAGATGAGAGCAGTTACACAAAAATGGCTCAATCATTTTTAAAGTGTCAGGTCTTTGCTCTCTCAGGATCCTTTTCCACAGAAGAGCATTCATATTCCTTCTAGTTCCCCTAATAATAATAGTACTAAAAATGAAATGAAATGAAATGAAAAAGACTCTTTATGACTCTAGTTCATTGCCAACTTTAATTCATAACAGTCAGTATTAATTCAGGCCTAAGGCCCCTGGGAAAGATAACAGATGCCTAGACTTGTGTTTTTTTCCCCACTGCATTTGATTTTTCTCATGTTCTATCAAAGTTTGCTAAATCTATTTAGTCCAGATTTTAGCCGCAGGCATGTTTCAGTGTGTTAGTGTAATACTTTGTCATCTCTTCTTTGCATTCCTTGTGGAGGGCAGATAGTTTTATATTAAGAAACCACAATAAACTGTTTCCTGACAAGGAAGAGATTGATTCTGGGAAACTCCATCAGGCACACAATTTATTATCCTCATTTTATCCTGAAATCGCAAAATGCTTGGAGAAATGTGTCTGCAGGGTCTCTCCTTTAGGGATGCTGGTATGAAAGGTATGTTTATAATACTTACTTTCCTGTATCTCAGCCTATGAGAGAGAAAAGATTGTAAAAATCAGGAGATTATCATGAATCTAACCTATAAAGTGCAAGAAGATGCTACTAGAACCAGACCTGAGAACTATGATTAACATTACTGAGCTATCTGATCTCTGAGAAATAACTGACAATTCCCAAACCTCAATATTTTTTCTTTGTAAAATGAACATAGTAATATGTTATAGGTTATTGAAGAAGTTTGTTGAGGTAAAGAATATGGTCAAATGTAATTTTTAAATAGTTAAAAACAAACTTTGATGCAAATATAGAATGAAAACGTGTTAGCAGCTTACTAATGTTTTGTCAAAAGTAAATTTTTATTGATTTCAGAGAGAGGATAGGAGAGGGAAAGAGGAATAGAATCATTAATGATTGATCTGCTCCCTATTGGGGATCGAGCCTGCAACCTGGCATGTGCCCTGATTAGGAATCAAACCATGATCTCCTGGTTCATGGGTTGATGCTTAACCACTTAGACACATGGGCCTGGCAACAACTATTATATCTTAATAAGGAAATTTGAAAGATTATATAACTAGTACCAAGACCAGTTAACAAATGAAGAACTGTGTATTGCCATGAGTTCTTTTTTTTTTTTTAATAAAAAATGTTAGAGTAAGGTTTTAAAGAAGCTTAGAGTAGGGATAAACACAAAAATTGTTAATGTAACTCAGGACCATAAAATTATATCCCTTGGATTACCCTTACTGATTGACTTAAGACTGCTAGTTAACATATACCTTCACAGTATCTGAGCTCAAATCTGGAAGTGATATTGATACAAAATTTTTGGACTGGAACCCTGATTCTTTGTCTGCTGGGGTTGAAGAATGAATCCACAGATAGAAGATGGTATAGCAAAAGTGGAAATTTATTGAAGAACAAGTACAGACTCACATGTGGGATGCGGAAAAGGGTCCCACTGAGGTCCTTTTTCCCTGTGGCTTATAAAGGCTGCAGATATCGGTGCCTTGATATCCCTTCTGATCAGTCTCTATTCCCTTAGACTGGTTACTATGTAACTCCTAAGCTCAAAGGTCAAACCTCACATATGTGAGATTCTTCCCCCTCCTTATTGTTTTCCTATTCCTTTTGGCGTTCTTCTTATCCTAGATGAAAGGTTTCTTCTCTTTATTTTGTAAATATAGACTTTTTGCTGTTCTCAGCTCCCTCATTATATGGAAATACACCTGTTGCCTTTTCTAAAATTTCCTAAAACCTGTCTCTTTCACCCTACAAAATTCCTGTTTCAGTATGAAACTATATTATCATAGAGATATGCTTCTAAGAGTGGTCCCAAGACCTTTGGGACTCCTCAGAGCCCTTTCAGGTGACAAAATCAAAATTATTTTCATCATAATACTGAGATTTTATTTGCCTTTTTCATTCCCATTCACTCATGAGTGGAATTTTCCAGAGGCTACATAACATACATTGTAACAGATTGAATGTAGAAGCAGAATGGAACTCCAGCTGTCCTCTCTTCAGCCATATATTGATGGGATTTGTAAAAATGTAAGCCAGTGCTGCTGTTTTCACAGATTTTCATTTGTTTTGAAAAATATACTTTGTCCAAGTAGAGTATATGGGGCGTTGTTATCCAAGGGGCCCCTTGAGATAAACTTAACCACACATGTGTTAAGTAGTTGCTAGCGAAGAGACTAATCTAAGCAAGCAGAAGTGAGGGTAGGCATAATCATCTGACCTTATCCACCTATCTATCTATCATCTATCTATCTATCTATCTATCTATCTATCTATCTATCTATCTAATCTATCTATAAGAGGTAACATGCTAATTGTCTTTACTGTGTCACAGTAACGACCATTCAACAGGCTGCATTTGCATGGAACACCTATAAGACCATTCCCCCCTCTACCCTTCTCCCCCTCCCCCCCGCCCCCCGCCATGGAAGCAGTGTGGCTCCCTACCATCAGCTCCCACTGAAGCAATGCAGCTCCTGCCAGCTCCCATGAAAGCAGCGGGCAGCCTACTGCATCCAGTATCATGCACTGGGCTACTGTATTGATAGAGTTAAAACTGCCAGAGGAATTACACTACACAAGAATATGCAGTTGCAAACCACACAGCACACTTTATTATTCACAAGGTTCCTGGTGCCCTGGGCTCAGACTTAACTGGGTCCCCAGGGAAGAGTGGCATCCTCTGGGGCAGCAGCAGATCCCTTTTTGGTTGGCTGGCCATCTGGTTGGGTCGAGTCAGCTGGAGGCGGGTGACCAAAATCTCCCAATAAGAGGTTTGGCCATTCTTCTCCCATCCGGCATGGAGCAAGACAGCGTGGAGCATGGACCAAGAGGATGATCAATATCTGAAGTCGGGGACCTGTTTTTAAGCCTCTTCTGACCCACAGCAGTACAGGTGGATATCAGTAACATATGTCATCACACAGTGTTAGTCTGAGTACAAACTGGTTATCAATCACAGTGTCACTCAGAAGGTGTCTATCAGGTTTACATACATCATTCCTAAGGGTAGCATTCAGCTATGGTCTTCTCTATATGATGCAGCTATGGCTTGGCCAGAGTGGTCATTTCCTGTGCTCCTTAATATATCACACAAGTATTTCACAAAAAAATAATTTTTCTACATTCCCTATACTCTTTAATTATTTTCTACTAGAGGCCCAATGCATGAAATTCATGCACTGGAGTGGGTATCCCTCAGCCTAGTCACAGCCTCTCCAATCTGAGACCCCTCAGGGGATGTCTGACTGCTGGTTGAGGTCTGATCCCTATGGGCATTCCCACATCCCTCTCACAATTTGATACTCTGGCTCCCAACTGCTCGTCTGCATGCCTGACTGATTATCCATAACTGCTTCTGCCTGCCAGGCTGATCAAACCCTTAACTATTCCTCTACCAGCGATTTTGGAGGGCAAAACATCTGTTTGGATTACTACTGTATCCTTCCATTCTGTATAGATATGGTTGAATTATATGCTCTGATTGCACAGAGAAAGTAGAAACCAACACTGGAGTGAAAGTTTAGAGTAGGTTGGAGTGCTAAGAAAAATTAAATGAGAGGATATTAAGTGGCTTACATTTCCTGGAGCTTAGGGTATTTAATATGGGGAAGAGGTTAGGGGTATAATATTCCATTTCATCCATCTGAAGTCATTAATTTATTCCATTAATGCATTTGCTTTCTCAATAATTAATTATTTATCTGGTAGTCATTGCATGTGAAGGGTTTTTAGGTAATAAAAGGATTTATTAGTTTTGATAAGTGGAAGTAAAACCTCTTGTAAATGTGAATTGATATTTCAGTTAAGGCTATAAAATATTTGATTTTGAGTCCTGGATGGGGGGCTCAGTTGGTTGGAGTGTGGTTTCATATATCAAAAGGTGATGTGTTCAATTCTTGGTCAGGGCACATACCTAGGTTATAGGTTCGATCCCCAGTTAGGGCACAAATGGGAGGCAATCCATAGATATTTTTTTTCTCTCTTGTTCCCTTCCTCTTTCCCCAAAAACCAATGAAAACATATCATCAGTTGAAGATTTAAAACAAATTTATATGTAATTTTGAAATAAGATAGCAATTACAGTGAAGAAACATAAAATGGGACTTAGAAATATTATTATATACTTTGTATAAATTTGAAAAATATTATATGGAAAACTAGCAGTATTTCTGCTCAATAAGGGTGGTGTTTTGTTAGATTTTCTATGCCTGACGCCTAACACAATGCCTGGCATAAAGACAATGCTTATTTTTTTTTAATATATTTTATTGATTTTTTTATAGAGAGGAAGAGTGTGGGATAGAGAGTTAGAAACATCGATGAGAGCTGAGACCAGTTTGGCTCAGTGGATAGAGCGTCGGCCTGCGACTGAAGGGTCCCAGGTTTGATTCAGGTCAGGGGCATGTACCTTCCTTGCGGGCACATCTCCAGTGTGGGGCATGCAGGAGGCGGCTGATCGATGTCTCTCATCAATGTTTCTGACTTTCTAATTCTTTCCCTTCCTCTCTGTAAAAAGTCAATAAAGTATATTTAAAAAAAAAAGAAACATCGATGAGAGAGAGACATCGATCAACTGTCTCCTGCACACCCCCCCCAATTGGAGATGTGCCCGCAACCAAGGTACATGCCCTTGACCAGAATCGAACCTGGGACCTTTCAGTCCTTAGACCAACATGCTATCCACTGCACCAAACTGGTTTCGGCAAGACAATGCTTATTAAATACTTCCATTTTCAAATAGTATAATGAACAAGTGAAATTCTAGAAAGGGACAATATTAGAACAAAAATTTTGTTGATGTATTCGTCACTATCATAGTCATCATCATGATCATCATCTTTTTTACCTTCATTATCACATTGGCTATATTTGTAGAATTCCATATGTGCACTAAGTACCAAACATTGCTTGATATGGTTTGCATAAATTATCTCGTTATCTTCACAATCCTTGAGGTGGCAATACTTTCCCATTTCAGATGGAGAAAGTGATGAGTGATGTTTAAGAAATTACTTTTTAAGGTTGACAGCAGGATTTGGAGTCTATAACAGAACAGATTAATCTGATACCAATGAATGTCCTTCCTGTATCCATTAAGTCATGTTATATAAATTAAAAAAAAAGATGTATTCCAGCTTTACATAAAAAGCTATAAAAGTATTAGAGCAAAGATAGATAGATAGATAGATAGAAAAAATAAATATAGATATAGATATAGATATATAGACACAGAGAGAGGTATTATGTTATACTGAGTGGCCAGATTATTATGACCACCTGACATTTGTAGGCAAATTAGCCGTACACTGCATCATATGGGATAAGGAAGCCGAAGGCCTGTTCAGACACTTTTGCTGTCTGCAGTTACCAAGATAAAACATATCCAATTTGCACAGGAACACAAAAATTGGACAGTCAAGCATTGGAAAAATGTCATGTGGTCCAATGAATCACATTTCCAGTTACATTATGAAGATGGCAGAGTGAGAATTTCGCAGAAACGCATGAGTACAACACTTCAAGCTGGTGGGGGCAGTGTTATAGTTTGGGGCATATTTTCCTGGCATGATTTGGTGCCTTAATTCATGTGGAACAAATTCTGCATAGCACAACATACCTAAGTATCATTGCTGATCAAGTTCATCCTATCATGTTGATGGCTTATCGCAAGGGAGATGGCTTCTTCCAACAAGACAATGCACCATTCCACTCGCATTGTGCAGGAGTGGTTTCAAGAACATGAGGGAGACATTACCTTGCTTAGGTGGCCCCCACAATCACCAGATCTCAATCCAATTGAGCATTTGTGGGACAAAGTTAAAAGAGCCATCAGATAGCTGGTTCCACAACCATCAAATCTCACAGAACTGGACAGTGCTATTCCTCAGGAATGGTGTTAAATTCCTTGTGTCACCTTTCAACATCTCGTGGAGTTAATACCAAGAAGAATTGCCACAGTATTGAATTGCCAACAAAGTACTGATGGAGTGGTTATAATAATCTGGCCACTCAGTATATTTTTATCTACTCCAAACCTCTTTTTCAGAGTTAAGCAGTTGGAGGTCTAGGGAGGTTAAATGAGTTATTTAAAGCCATTCAATAGTTAATTGAGTTGGGTACCTTGGACTAAATTCCAAGACACCTGATTTTTGTTTGCGCCTTTTTAAATATACCAGTCTCTAGACAATTCACTTTTGATGACAGTTAAACATAACCAATTTTAGTTTTATTAAATTCAGATGTAGATATTATATTAATTTAGTTCTAATTTATGGTTGCAGTAGGATTCAATTTTTTCTTTTTAAATACTTAGAATAGCAAAATATTTCTAAATATCCTGAGAGTTAACAAATGTGTGTAATAATAATGTAGGCATTATTATTAATGCTTGTCAGTGACAATTAACTTGAATAATATTAAGATCTTATATATGGTCCTCAGATGTGCAAAACTCCATTGGTTTAGTGATACTCAAATTTTTAATATTGTTAGAACATTGTAATGTAATTAAAGATGGCAGTTAATTTTAAGCACACATATATCAGCATGCGACCATTCTTATTGAAATGCTTTATTTAGGGCATGTTAGATATCACAGACCATATGATTTCATATTTGAATAGGCTACTGTATTTATATTTTACAATTTGTCAATATGCCAATAATCAAATTTAGGAAAACAAACAGCCATATTTCTTTAGTGGACATTAAAAAATCAAATGTAAATCTTCTACCATAGACTTTTACTTAATGAACATTAGC
>PVJN01057763.1:0-12353 GCA_004026805.1 Lasiurus borealis | reverse complement strand
TAAATGTTAACTGGCTCTACTCCCCTAATATTAAACATAAAAACCACATGGGAAATATAGAAATTCAAATAGAAGTAACATAAACCTGTCATAAATCGTAAACAAAAAACTATTTGTGGGACAGCATGGATGACAAATGGTCTACTGTGTAAATTTTAGAATGAGGCAGACAAAAGTTTGAAGGCCGGTTAATTTTCTCTTCCTTCTCCTGCTTCAGCTTCATCTCCTTGGGTATCCGATGTCCACAATGTCAAGTTGTCTCTCAGTAACTGCATTATTAGTGTGCTGTCTTTGTATGACTCTTCACTTAATGTATCAAGTTCAGCAATGGCTTCATCAAAAGCTGTCTTTGCAAGAGAGCAGGCTTTCTCCGGGGAGTTCAGAATCTCATAATAGAACACAGAGAAGTTAAGGGCCAGACCCAATCTGATAGGATGTGTTGGTTGCATTTCCTTTTTGCTGATTTCAAAAGCTTCTTGGTATGCCTGTTGTGACTGGTCCACAATCCCTTTCTTGTCATCCCCAGCAGCAACCTCAGCCAAGTAACGGTAGTAGTCGCCTTTCATTTTCAAATAGAAGACTTTGCTCTCCGCTTGTGAAGCATTGGGGATCAAGAACTTTTCCAAGAGAGACAGTACATCATTGCAGATATCTCTTAGCTCGGTCTCAATTTTTTCTCTGTATTCTCGAGCCATCTGCTGTTTTTTCTCAGCACCTTCTGTCTTTTGCTCAATACTTGAGACGACCCTCCAAGATGACCTACGGGCTCCTACAACATTCTTATAAGCAACCGAGAGAAGATTCCTCTCCTCATTGGATAATTCAGCTCCTTGCTCAGTGACAGACTTCATGCAGGCTGCCATGTCATCATATCGCTCAGCCTGCTCGGCCAGTTTGGCCTTCTGCACCAGCTCATTTTTATCCATGACTGGATGGTCTGTGGCCGGAGTGGGTGGCGGCGGGCGGACGGGCGGGCGGACGGGGGACTCAGCAGTCTCTGGGCGGCAGCGCGGCGCGGCTGAGACTCTCAAGCAGGCACATTTTAAAGCACGTAATTCTTTGCTCTTTTCACCAGGGGTAAGAGTATCCTATTTCACCCTGTGATGGAGGAAATCATACAAACCGCTGCTTTGTTAAAAAATAAAATAAAATAAAATTCTGTGTCTGTAACGGGCTTAGCTTCCTGTAGGGGGCAGCAGAGCCCATGCAAACATCGGCCGGCCCGCAGCTGGCGGCT
This sequence comes from Lasiurus borealis, assembly GCA_004026805.1. Taxonomy (NCBI): domain Eukaryota; kingdom Metazoa; phylum Chordata; class Mammalia; order Chiroptera; family Vespertilionidae; genus Lasiurus; species Lasiurus borealis. The sequence goes on along the minus strand of PVJN01057763.1, from coordinate 11,116 downwards.
CGCAAGCCTCTGGACCCGCAGGGACTTCTCTGCAGAACCAGCTAGATGTCCGGCAAACGCACCGCGCGCTGAGGGCTGCAGGGCAAAGGCGGCTTTTGTGAATGTGATGTTCTTTGAAGGCTCCACCACAGTGGTTTTTTTTTTAATATATTTTATTGATTTTTTACAGAGAGGAAGGGAGAGGGACAGAGAGTTAGAAACATCGATGAGAGAGAGACATCGATCAGCCACCTCCTGCACGCCCCCCACTGGGGATGTGCCCGCCACCAAGGTACATGCTCCCGACCGGAATGGAACCTGGGACCCTTCAGTCTGCAGGCTGACGCTTTATCCACTGACCCACACCGGTCTGGGTGGCTTTCCGTGATTTTAATCGGGTCGGTGTGTAGAGCTCTGCCCCACGCCTGTCGGCCAGACTGGGTTTGCACGTCTCAGAGGCAGGTTTAAAACTCGGTTCTTGCCCTGGGCAGGTTTTCTCAGTGGTGAGAGTGACGGTCCTCGGACCGAAGGGTTGTGGGTTCGATCCCAGTCAAGGGCATGTACCTCGGTTGCAGGCTCCATCCCCAACTCCAATCAGGGTGCATGTGGGAGGCAACCAATCGATGTATCTCTCTCGCATCCATGTCTCTCTCTCTCCCCTACCTCCCTCCTTCCACTCTCTAAAACAATGGAGCCCTCGCTGGTTTGGCTCAGTGGATGGAGTGTCAGCCTGCAGACTGAGGGGTCCCCTGTTCGGTTCCGGTCAAGGGCATATGCCCGGGTTGTGGACTTGATCCCCAGTTGGGGGCGTGCAGGAGGCAGCTGATCACTGATTCTTGCTCATCATTGATGTTTCTGTGTCTCTCTCCCTCTCCCTTCCTCTCTGAAATCAATAATAAAAAAAAATTAAAAATAAATAAAAATCAATGGAAAAATATCCTCAGGTGAGGATTTAAAAACAACAACAAAAAACCCATGGTTCTTAGCGTTTAATCAGAGCCTTGCCATTTCTTTCAATAGTAACTTGGGCCTCTAACGTCGACGTCACCTTTTTCCCTCATTTGCATGACATGATTCACCTGCGGGTAGAGAGCACCACTTCATATGGTTCACCTGCGGGTAGAGGTCGCCATCGGCTGAGGCAACAGTCAGCAAACATGCGGCTCTCGAGCCGCGGTTTGCCACTCTGTGGACTAATGAGTTTGCCGACCGCTGTCCTAAGGGACAGACAGACAGACAGACAGGAAACCTGTCCTAGCAGGTGAGTTGGATGAGGCTCAGAGAAGGGTGCCCGGGCCTGCTGGTCGCCTGCGTTGTGAGTGGCAGATGCCGCGGTGCGGATTATGGGGGGCTGGGCGGTGTGAGTGGCAGATAATGGGGGTTGGGAGAGGAGGGAAGGTTTTCATTAGCGGCAGACATTTCCCCCGAAGGAGAGTGGGTGGAGGCAGAGCCACGGAGATGGGGGTGAGGGAGTGGGGTGCGCTTCGGCAGCCTGGGGGCTTGGCCAGGCTGTCTGTGCTCTTTATGGACTTGGTGAGACTCAGCGGCCACAGCGGCCCTGGAAGTAGGCGCCATTGTGCCCACTTCTCAGGTGGAACTACTGAGTCACCATGCGGTCAAGTCATCCCCAGCACAGCTGCGCTAAAGTCCTTGAAGGCCATTTACCCCGGGGCGTGACTCACGTGAAGCACCGTGTGCGAGAAAGCCCCATAATAAAGCCACACAGCTGAAACCAGTAGTGTGGCTCAGTGGATAGAGCGCCGGCCTACGGACTGAGGGGTCCCAGGTTCGATTCCCGTCAAGGGCATGTACCTTGGTTGCAGTATGGGGCGTGCAGGAGGCAGCTGATCGATGTTTCTCTCTCATAGATGTTTCTAATTCTCTATCCCTCTCCCTTCCTCTCTGTAAAAAGTCAATAAAATATCTTTAAAAAATAATAATAATGCCACAGCTCCCAGCTGTTCGGAGGCAGGGCCAGGCTCTGCCATGGGCGGCCGGCTCCCCAGCCTGGGTCTCTGCACCCAGCACCGTGCATCCTCCAAGGCAGCCTTCGCTGGCACCGGCCTCGCCTGGCCCGGCCTGATTCACGCCTGTCTGCCGTCTGGCAAGAGAGCCCGCTCAGTGGCTGAGTGTGGATCTTCACCAAGAGGCCACGGGTTCAATTCCCGGACGGGCCACACACCCGGGTTGTGGGCTTGATCCCTGGTGGCTGCGTGCAGGAGGCAGCCCATCCATGCTAATGTTCCTCTCTCATCCATGTTTCTCTCTCCCTCCCTCTCTCAAATCATAAAGATGAGAGAGAGAGAGAGAGAGAGAGAGAGAGAGAGAGAGAGAGAGGGCATGCCTGGCACCGGTTCCAGCTGTGGAGAGGAAATAAGCTGGACTGGAGTTGGAGAGCTGAGCTGAGTCCTGGGTCCGAGCGCGGCCACTGGCTGAGTGTCAGGTGAGAGACGGTGTCCCCCCGGCCTGGGTGAGGCCCCAGAGTCCCGGGTGGACGCCCTGTGTGCTGGCAGGCAGCAGAGGGAGGGCGGCGCTCTGTGAGCTGAAAGGCAGGCAGACCCGGCTCCCGTGCCCCCGGCCTCCGGGAGAGACTGTGCCAGGACTGCGGCGTCTGCACCAGCGGGGGCCTGTGTGGGGGTGTCTGGGGGGAGGGGAGAGGAAATGAAAGCCAGGTGCTCCTCAGAGCTCTGGCCCCCACAGGAAGGAGAGGGGGGCGTGCTGGATGTTCCGGGGGCGGGAGATGGGGACTGGGACCCAGCGTGGGTGCCCGGGCCGCTGGCTTCCTGCTGGCAGCGTCCCTGTCACTTGTGGAAATGACAGGAGTGGGAGGTCAGAGGTCAGGATGCCGAACAGTGTGAAGAGGTCTCCAGTAGACGAGTGCCAGGCGTTTTCTGGAGATAAAAGAGGAGGGTGACCTGGGATCTCTACCAGGGGGGCCGCGGCCCGCGGCTCCTGCTGGTCTTTGGGAGAAACTCAAACCCCTTCACCCTCCCTGGCTCCGGAGCGTCCCTGCGGCTGCAGGAAGGTCTAGCCGGCTGTCAGACAGGCACCTGCTGGAACTCAAGGTTCCGCCACAGGATCCGTAGCCTGAGGGGGTGGGTAAGGGCATTGGTCAGAGGGTGACTGGAGAGGGGTGTGGGGTGTGTGTGGGCATTTGTGAGTCAGAGGAACTGCTAGGCTGGAGGTGAGTCTCAGGATTCTTGATGTCAGTTTGGAAAACAATTAGTTAAAAGGATGGTAAATGTGTAGGTGTACATGGGAGGGAGGGAAGGGAGGGAAGGAGGAGAGGGAGGAGGAAAGGAGGAAGGAGGGAAGGGGAAAAGGAAAGAGGGAGGAGAGGGGAGGGAGGGAGGAGGAAGGAAAGGGGGAGAGAGGAGGAGGAGGGAGGGAGGGGGAGGAAGGGGGAAGAAGGGAAGGGAGGGCCAGGGGAGAACTCGGAGAAGCAGACAGCATGGTGGAGTGCTGCTCTCTGAGCAGATGAAAGCCACGTCCCAGTTAAAGGGGCAGCTTCTCCATCATCTGCTTCCACAGCTGTCAGCAGCGGACTGAGATTGGCAGTAACCGCGGAGACCAGGTGACAGTGAGCCCGATCCCTGAGGAAGGGCCGGGAAAGAGAAAGGGCCTTCTCCCGTTGAGGGCCAGGGGCTCCCCATGGGGATGTTGGGGGCCGCTCGCCGACTCTTTGGGAGCTGGACCTCTTCAGGCTCCTTCCTCTGAGGCCTCAGGTGAGTGGCCGAGACCTGAGGCCCAGAGCTGCCCTGAGGCCCAGATGGGAAAGGCTGAGCCAGCCACGTTCCACAGTCCCCCGACCCACAGTCCCTTGTCCCCCACTCCCTTATCCCGCACTCCCCCGTTCCACAGCCCTCCGTCCACACCCGGAGTAAAAAATCCGGGGTGCGGGGTGGGGACTTGAAGTCCCCCAGAGGCTGGTACTTCAGATGCAGGAGCGATGCTCTGTGATAGAGAAGCTCTTTCACTCTCCCCTCATTTAAGACGTTAAACGTAACATCTGCTCCAGAGAGAAAACTCCAACCGGCCTCCTTCCCCTGTTTCACTTTTCCCCGAAGAGGCGGTGGGAGAGGGGCTGGACGTTGAAAGACAGAAACATGAGCCAGGAAGGCCGTGTGTGACCCACAATTAGAAGCGAAATGCTTTGCAGATGCTGCCGCAGGGGAGGGAGAGGGGAAGGAGGGGAGGAGGGAGGGAAGGAAGGAAGGAAGGAAGGAAGGAAGGAAGAAAGGAGGGAGGGAGGGAGGGAGGGAGGGAGGAAGGAAAGAAAGAAAGAAAGAAAGAAAGAAAGAAAGAAAGAAAGAAAGAAAGAAAGAAGGAAGGAAAGAAAGAAAGAAAGAAGGAAGGAAAGAAGGAAGGAAGGAAGGAAGGAAGGAAGGAAAGAAGGAAGGAAAGAAGAAAAGAAGGAAGGGAGGGAGGAAGGAAGGGAGGAAGGAAGGAAGGGAGGAAGGAAGGAAGGAAGGAAGGGAAGAAAGAAGGGAGGAAGGGAGGAAGGAGGAAGGAAGGGAGGAAGGAGGAAGGAAGGAAGAGAGGAAGGAGGAAGGAAGGAAAGAAGGAAAGAAGGAAGAAAGGGAGGAAGGAGGAAGGAAGGAAAGAAGAAAGGAAGAAAAAGAAAACCCAGAGGGGAAGACAGCCTTGCGCCGGGTGTACCTCTACCTTCCACACCAGCCGGTAGAAGAAAGCCGAGGCTAATGGGTGCAGTCGCCAGCAGCATGTATGTAATATGTCCCCGAATCCCTCTGCAGTGTTAGCCACGTGCCCGGAGCCCATGGAGCACATGTAAGGCGTGCTGTGTTCACAAGTGTTCCCTTGCTCCTTCGCCTCTGTCTCGATAGCCTTGGAGTTTCCATGTCGTTTCCTGGGAAAAGGTCATTGACTCCGACTTCCTCAAAGGCAGCCCAGCCGCTAGCCTCCAGGGTCCGACATGCGCAGATCCGCGCGTCTCCCGGTGTGTGTGTCTGTGTGTGTGTATATATATATGTGTGTGTGTGTGTGTGTGTGTGTGTGTGTGTGTGTGTGTGTATAATCTCCACGAGCAGCTGGAAGTCATTTCCAACCTCCGGTTCCACATTTCACGGGTGAGCGGACTTTGCAAAAACGTCTGAAGCAGCCGCGCTAAAGCTCGTGCATCTTTGATTGGCCGCTTGGCTAATCCCATCCAGGGCGCCGGTGCTGAAAGGTTTAAAAACTGAAACGGTTCTTACCGGAGTCGTAAAAGAGACGAGAGAGGCGCACACAGGAAGCCAGGCCGCCGGCCCCTCTCCATAAAGTCAGCGGATGACACCACAGCCAGAGCCATCCTTCCAGCAACATGTAGGTTGTGTCGATCTGGTTCCCGGCCTCCTACTCCCACTGTGACAGAATCCAACGTCCTGACCACGGCTTTCGGGCCCTGCTTGTAAACGGGGGGACCCCTGGGAGTCATCGAAGTCAGAGGGGAAAGGTGGCTCTTTGCAGTAAAGTCTCTCCAGAACACCAAGAGGGAAGGTTTCTTTCTTTCTTTCTTTCTTTCTTTCTTTCTTTCTTTCTTTCTTTCTTTCTTTCTTTCTTTCTTTCTTTCTTTCTTTCTTTCTTTCCTTTCTTTCTTCCTCTCTTTCTCTCCTTCTTTCTTTCTTTCTTTCTTTCTTTCTTTCTTTCTTTCTTTCTTTCTTCCTTCCTTCCTTCCTTCCTTCCTTCCTTCCTTCCTTCCTTCCTTTCTTTCCTTCTTTCTTTTCTTCTTTCTTTTTTTAAAAAATATATTTTATTGATTTCTTACAGAGAGGAAGGGAAAGGGATAGAGAGTTAGAAACATCAATGAGAGAGAGATATCTATCAGCCGCCTCCTGCACTCCCCACATTGGAGATGTGCCTGCAACCAAAGTACATGCCCCCAACCGGAATCGAACCTGGGACCTTTCAGTCCGCAGGCTGATGCTCTGTCCACTGAGCCAAACCGGTTTGGGCTTTCTTTCTTTCTTTCTTTCTTTTTTTTTTTTTTTTTTTTAAATTTGAATTCACTGGGTGACATGGGTTAACAAAACCATACGGGTTTTGTGGGAACCTCTTTTACGTCCCGCCTGGTTCAGGGTTCCCATTCAGGGTTCAGGTTCTGGAGGAGGCTGCATGCAAATGAAAAGAGAGACTAGAAAAGTATTAATTTGGCGACATTGGGGGCCAGGTGGGAGCCTTCCTTTGGCCTTGCCATCCCTTTTATTCAGGGATCCACCCTTTGCCCTGAGGCAGGCCATTCCAGTCACAGGCAGGTTATCTGATCAGTGAGGATTGACATGGTCATTTGATGGGGAAGTTCATTGTCTGGCTCTGACCTTTCAGAGCTTCCAGGTTGACCAGCCCTCCAGGTTCCTTGTCCACACTTTCTATCAGTGAGACAATGATTGGTTTCCGGCAGGGTTTCAGTGTGCAACTCAATAAAACATCACCCACACCCTGCCCAGTCTTGTTCCATCACCATTTCCCCCTTTGCCCACCTTCACCTCCCCTCACCCCCCTTTCTCTCTGGCTATCACCACACTTGTCTGTGTGTATATATATGTACAGTGGTACCTCAAGATATGAGTGCCCTAACATACGAGATTTTTGAGACACGAGCCGTCGAGCGAGCGAGCGATTTTTGCTTTGAAATACAAGCAACAGTTAAGATAGGAGTCATCTCGAGGATCGGCCGGCTGCACACGACCCACCAGTTTACTGCGACTCGAGCGTCTCATAGTTTCCCATGCCTCAAGGTTACAGAATGAATTAAACTCTTATCTCGAGGTACCACTGTATATATATTTTTGCTTAATCCTTTTACCTTTTTCACCGAGTCCCCTTCCCCCGCCCAGCCCCACAACTGTCAGTCTGTTCTCTGTATCTATGCTTTTGTTTCTATGATGATTGTTAACTTACATTGTTCTTTAGATTCCACATGTAAGTGAGGTCATATGATGTGTGTCTTTCTCTGACTGGCTTATTCACTTAGCACACTATCCTCCAGATTCATCCATGCTGTTGTGAAAGGTGAGATTTCCTTCTTCTTTACGACAAAGGAGTAATCCATGGTGTAGATGCACCACAGCTTTTCTGTCCACTCATCTACTGATGGGCACCTGGGCCACTGCCAGACGTTGGCTATTGAAAATAATGCCGCAGTGAACATAGGGTGCATATATTCTTTAGCACTAGTGTTTTGAGTTAAGGTCTGGTCTGGGGAAGTCTCTGAATCTGTGGGTTCACCCTTTGAGGAGTGTGGGAAAACTGGATCCTATTAGGAAAAAACAACACAGCAATTGGGTTTTATTTATGAATATTCTGTTGATTTAAATAGTTCCCTATTGAGAGAAATTGGTGTTGCTTCCACTTTTTTGCTGTTGCAGACAATGAATAAACATTCTTGAGCATAAAAAATAAAAAAAAGAACCACCCAAGGAAACAGGACCAATGGCCACCAGATGAGGAATCTGGAGGGTTAGTGTGGAGAAGGCGGGGCCTGGTAGCTGTCTCCACATACCAGTGCGCTGCCAAGTGGAAGAGCAGGCATCTGCTTCGTCCCCGGGCAGTGCTAGGACACCTGGGAGGCAGCTGCGGGTGGTGGGTTTTAGATCAGCGCAAGGAAGCCTTTCGGATGGAGCTGCCTTCAGCAGTGGCTCCTTGTCACTGTATAGTCCTTCCTTCCTCCCTCCCTCCCTTCCTCCCTCCCTCCCTTCCTTCCTTTCTTCTTTCCTTCCTTCCTTCCTTCCTTCCTTCCTTCCTTCCTTCCTTCCTTCCTTCCTCCCTTCCTCCCTCTTTCCTTCTCCCTTCCTCCCTTCCTGTCTCCTTCCTTCCTTCCTATCTTCTTATCTTCCTCTCTCTCTCTCTCTCTCTCTCTCTCTCTCTCTCTCTCTCTCTTCTGTCACTGTTATGTTTACTGTGAAGTTCTAAGCTCTGTGGTGGAGCTGCTGGAGGGATCTGGCTATTGAATTGGTGTGTTGAATTAAATAGTTCTTTTAGAAAATTCCATATCTTTGTATTGATTTCAGAGAGGAAGGGAGAAGGAAAGAGAAAGAAACATCAATGAGAGAGAATGATTGATTGGCTGCTTCCTGTACCCCCCTTCCCCATACACACACACACACACTGCGGATGGTTCCCACATCCTGGGTATGTGCCCTGACTGGGAATTGAACCGGGACCTCCTGGTTTAGAGGTCATTGCTCAACCACTGAGCCATGCCAGCTGAGCTGAAGCTCCCGTCCTATTGTAGGACTCTCCGGTTCTGAAATGACGTAGAATCCCATTATTTGGGTCTTTATTGATTTAGAATGAGCATAAATCCCATTCGTGGGGGAGGATTAACAACAACAACAACAACAAAAGAATGCATATACAGTGGTACCTCGAGATACGAGTTTAATTCGTTCCGTAACCTTGAGGCGTGGGAAACTCTGAGACGCTCGAGTCGCGGTAAACTGGTGGGTCGTGTGCAGCCGGCCGATCCGCGCGATGACTCCTATCTCAACTGTTGCTCGTATTTCAAAGCAAAAATCGCTCGCTTGATAGCTCGTATCTCAAAAATCTTGTATGTTAGGGCACTCGTATCTCGAGGTACCACTGTAAGTCAATAACAAGGCCAGCAGTCTATAGAAAAATGAGTAAAAGATTCAAATAGACTAAAGGATCTGTGTGGTTAATAAACATAAAGGTGCTTATCTAATGAGTAACTAAAGAAATGCAAATCTATATATATAAAAGCCTAAGTGACCATTTGATTGTTGACCAGTAACTATGACACACACTGACCACCAAGGGGCCACCGGTAGGTTAGCTTGCTGCTGGGGTCCAGCCAATCGAGACTGAGTGAGACAGGCTAGACACACCCTGGAGTCCTCCTGCGGCCCCTCCCCAGCCAGCCAACCTCCTTCGGTCCTGCCCTGGCCCCGAATGTGCACTGGTGGGGTCCCAGGCTGCGAGAGGGCACAGGCCAGGCCGAGGGACCCCACCGGTGCACGAATCCGTGCTCTGGGCCTCTCGTAAAATACCAAGATGACGTTTGCGCCTCTCAGACTGGTCAAGATGCACGCGTTGATGAGAGCAGGAGGAAAGATACTTCTGTACCCTGTTGCTGAAAGTATAGGCGGGGGAGAATTTTCTGGAGGGCTATATCTGTTCATTTAAGAAGGACAGTGGTACCTCGAGATACGAGTGCCCTCACATCCGAGATTTTTGAGATACGAGCCGTTGAGTGAGCGATTTTTGCTTTGAAATACGGGCAACAGTTGAGATAGGAGTCATCGCACGGATCGGCCGGCTGCACACGACCCACCAGTTTACCCGACTCGAGCGTCTCATAGTTTCCCACGCCTCAAGGTTACGGAACGAATTAAACTCATATCTCGAGGTACCACTAGGCACCCTATTTCTAAGGATATTAAGGCAATCATTAGACAAGGTGCAGAGATGTAGCTGCAGCGTGTTTTGACTCTAATAGCATGTCTGATGGCGACAAAAGGACTCAGTGAGGTAGACGGGGAGAGGAGGCTCGTTTTAAAGACTGCGCTCTGCCCACTCATCGACGGTCAACGGCGATATTTGTCCGTAGGAGCGCGGCCCGGCGTGAGATCACTGGGGCCAGAAGGACCCGGAGAAATGTCGCAGCTGCTCCCCCACGGAGAGTGGACGGTGAAATACGCACTTAACGGGGAGGCGGCTGCCAAGGTGGACCCCTCCCCTCCAGGCCGGTTGGGGCCGGTTTGCTTTTTAATAAGGAACGTTTTCCACCCACTGAGCAATGGCGAATTCGGCACAAAGCGCTCACTTGTTTGAGAGAGGAGGAAAAATAAAAAACCCTGCCCCGATTCGAAGAACCCAGGGACCATCGTTTCGATTGAAACCAGATGTTCTCATGCGGCCGGCTGTATTTTAACGGCCGCGGACAGTCAGATCCTAAAGCCCGGGTCTTCCACAGCGAAGCGCCACTCCTGGCTGGAGAATGGACCGTACCTGGCGCCTTGGGCGGGAGACAGAGGTCACCGTCCTATGCCAGTCGCTTTGGTCTGGAGAGAATGTGCTGTGCATTGGGCCCCATGTTTACGCACTCTCTCCACCTTCTCTCACTTAGTCCTACCCCGTTTCCCCGAAAATAAGCCAGTGTCTTCTATTAATGTCTGCTCCCAAAGAGGCGCTAGGTCTTATTTTCAGGGGATGCCTTATTTTTCCATGAAGAAGAATATGGTACACATTTATTATTGAATAACCACAACAAAAAAAGGAAATGTATGACCTGTCTAGGGTCCGGTAGTCATTGTCATCACCAACCAGCTCCCTGATGGGCCGCAGCGCAGCCGGAGCTGTTCGGGCAGGGCGAGGTCTCTTTACATCAGGAGTCAGATGCCTGATGGTAGCTTCGGGGGCCTTCTATTCTGGGGAGGCCTTATGTTCGGGGGAGGCCTGATGATTGGGGAGGTCTTATTTTCGGGGGGATGCCTTCTATGACAGCAAGAGGCAAAACTGGAAGTAGATCTTATTTTCGGGGGATGTCTTACTTTCGGGAAAACAGGGTGAGAAACTGCCCGGTCCGCGTGGCTCAGGGGTTGAGTGCCCACCCATGAATCCAGGAGGTCATGGCTGGATTCTCCATCAGGGCACATGCCCAGGTGGCGGGCTCCCTTCGCAGGGGAGGGGAGGGCAGTGCTGGAAGCAGCTAATCAATGGTTCTCTCTCATCATTGATGTTTCTCTCTCTCTCTTTCTCTCCCTTCCTCTCTGAAATCAATAAAAATATATTCAAAACAAAAAAGACACCGATAGAATCGAATGCTCTCCATTCTATACGCGAAAAAGTTGAGACTAGCCAAAACCGGTTTGGCTCAGTGGATAGAGTGTCGGCCTATGGACTGGAAGGTCCCAGGTTCGATTCCGGTCAAGGGCATGTACCTTGGTTGCAGGCACATCCCCAGTGGGGAGCATGCAGGAGGCGGCTGATCAATGTTTGTCTCTCACCAATGTTTCTAACTCTCTCTCCCTCTCCCTTCCTCTCTGTAAAAAAATCAATAAAATATATTTTAAAAAAAAGAGTTTATTTATACACCATAGTTTTTTTTTTTTCTCCCCAGAGCTACAAGAACAAGGCCAACACACATCATATGCTAAGGGGTTTGGTGTGTGTGTGTGTG
>PVJN01057762.1:0-12353 GCA_004026805.1 Lasiurus borealis | reverse complement strand
CCCACACTCCGCATCTCTGCCCCATCCTCCCCACCCCACCCAGCCCCCCCCCCAAGTGCTCACTTCCCCTGCCACCGCCTTCCCCGGGCGGCGCCTCACCCAGGTGGCCAGGCTCCCGCTCAGAAAGCCCCGGAGTCTGGGTCCCTCGCCCCCGTCCATGAGAGGTCAGGGTGCTGGTCGCGCTGTGGCGGCTACACCTGCCCGGGAGGAAGAGGAAGTCCCCGGGTGGGGGATCCCGGGCCTCGCCACAGACACCCCGTACAGCTTCCTCCTTCCGGGTGCCGGCTGGCTGTGTACCCCCGGAGTCCTTCCTCTGCCCCCACTTCGCCCCGCTGCACCTGCCAGCATCGGCCGCAGGGCCTGAGGTTCCCAGCCCTCGGGGCTCCGTGGGCAAAGGCAGGTGAGTCTCCCCTCTCTGGGCCTCTGTTTCCCAACCTGAAACCCGAGAGGGGACCGCCTCGGCCCTGCACCTTCCAGAACATCTTAGGGGCCCTAGCCTCATGGGGTGCGTCTGGGTGCCCACAGCTGCATCTTCTCTTTTGGCTTCTCTTCCCCTTGATGTTTCTCCAACTTACCCAACCTGTCGCCCACCACCAGGCCTGGCTCGATGCCACCTCCCCCAGCAACCCCCACCCCCACATCTAAGCAGAGACAGGACATCTGGGCCACGGGCAGGGGACCTCCCCGGCCTCAGTGTCCCGTTTGTAAAAGTGGGGGAGGGGCTTCTGAGGAGAGGAATTCAATGCAGAGACTAGCAGCGTTTTCTCTTAGACCCATGGTCGGCAAACTGCGGCTCCAGAGCCACATGCAGCTCTTTGGCCCCTTGAGTGTGGCTCTTCCACAAAATACCACATGCGGGCGCGCACGTACAGTGCTATGGAAGCTTCGTGGCCCGTGCGCAGAAGTCGGTTTTCGGTTCTCCAAAGAAATTTCAATCGTTGTTCTGCTGATACTTGGCTCTGTGGACTCACGGGTTTGCCGACCACCGAGCTAGACCAAGGGCCAAGACCTTTCGGTTCCCCACTGCTCTCTACCGACCGCATTGCTTCACCACATGGTCCCCGGGGAGACAGCTCCCCCAAACCACACTGTAGCGTGGCAGCGATGATAGGTGCGTGGATGGGAAGGGATTTCACCCTCTGAGAGGCAGCGGAGGGGGCTCAACAATGGAAGTGAAAAAAAGATTAAAATAATAAACAAGAACATTTAAATTAAAATAAATGGTCTTAGCGGGTGTGGCTCAGTGGATAGAGCACTGGCCTATGGACTACAGGGTCCCAGGTTCAATTCCAATTAAGGGCACATGCCCAGGTTGTGTGCTCAATCCCCAGTAGGGGGCGCGCAGGAGGCAGCCAATCAATGATTTCCTTTTATTGACGTTTCTATCTCTCCCTCTCTCTTCCTCTCTGAAATCAATAAAAATATGTATTTTTAAAAAAAAACATTTATTTCCAAAACCGGTTTGGCTCAGTGGATAGAGTGTCTGTCTGTGGACTGAAAGGTCCCAGGTTCGATTCCGGTCAAGGACATGTACCTTGGTTTCGGGCACATCCCCAGTGGGGTGTGTACAGGAGGCAGCTGATCGATGTCTCTCTCTCATCGATGTTTCTGTCCCTCTCCTTTCCTCTCTGTAAAAAATCAATAAAATATATTTTTAAAAAATAAAATAAAATAAAAATCAATGAAAACATTAAAAAAACAACAGCAGTGGCGCTGAGATCAGGGATGACTGGGTTAACCAGCAAAGTGGGGAGGAAGGAAGGGATTTCCCGGTCACGGGAAGAGCGTGTACAGTGGCTCGGTGGCAGCTGGAAGTAGGACCAGCGTCAGGTTCAGAAACCACATGTGTTTCATCGATTCCAGATGTCATTTCCCACAGTTACGTCTCTGAAGTCAGGTGCCATGGTAGCGTGGTTGGCCGGCCGGCTGCGGTTCTGACACAGCTGCCTCTGTCAGCCCGTGCTCACACTTCAAAACCCTGAACCTGCCGAGACAGGTTTGGTTCAGTGGATACAGTGTCAACCTGCGGACTGAAGGGTCCCAGGTTCGATTCCGGTCAAGGCATGTACCTTGATTGCAGACACATCCCCAGTGGGGGGTGTGCAGGAGGCGGCTGATGGATGTCTCTCATCGATGTTTCTAGCTCTCTATCCCTCTCTCTTCCTCTCTGTAAAAAATCAATAAAATATATATATTTTTAAAAACCTGCAGAGAGGGGGCAGCAGCTTGGGGAAAGAACCCCCAGCGAGAGCAGAAGCTCTTTAACCCCCACCCCCAGGGGAGGAGCCCTCGGGGAGCACGGCCAGATGGGCAGTCAGGCCTCCGCAGCAGCAGTGGTCGCAGAGCTGAGTGGAGGGTGGACTCTGAGAGACACCGTGGCCGGTGGGCGGGAAGGACTGGTCTCCGGCTCCCACTCCTGGCGACTCACGGAGGAAGGGTCAGGGAAGCACACACGTCGTGCCTGGTGGGGGGACTGTACCCGTGGAGTTTCCGGGCACTGAAAACGATTTCTCTTGCTTTTTTATGTGTGCGTCAGGGTTCCACGTGATGGGACTCTACCGCTATGTCAGAGAGCTCCCTCGGGAAGTGTGAAATAGGTTCCAGGGACGGGGAGCCTCCCGGAGGTGAGGGCCGCGTTCCCCGTTTCCTGACCGGCCTCGTTTACCGTCGGGCGCCTCGGATGGGATCGGACACGGGGCCACAGGAGCAAGCATGACGCACCAGGCCTTCCACATGCCCGTCCTGGTTACGAGCACGGTACACGCGGGAATGCACGTGCCCTGGACCAGTGTGTGAAGGAAGGACTCCAGATTCCCGCCGGTGGACAGAGGAGGAAACTGAGGCTCAGAGGGTCCCTGACGTCTCATAGGCACCCGCTCTCCGCGGTGGGACCACCTGAAGGAGGCAGAGGGGCCAGGGCACCAAGATGCTCCGCACCCAGGTGAGCTGGTCCGACCAGGGGAGCCACACGGGGGGCTGGCAGGAGAGCCGTCTCACCCCCGGGGAGGGGGCGGGGGCGCCTGCAGAGGGCCCTCCTCTCGGGGAGTCGCCCCGAGGATTTGCTGAGCGGGCGCCCGGCTCCCACACTCCTGAAATGCTCCCAGGGGCGGCTCAGGTATCGGGGTCCGGCCCAGTGGGGCCCCCGGTGGAGCTGACTTCTGCTCAGACACCCTCCGGGGGCTCCAGCCCAGGAAGTCCTCCGGGGCAGCTGCTGGGGTTACCCAAGCGCCCCGCTGGGCCTCCTCTCCCAGCCACAGCGCCCTCGCCTCCGAGGCAGGGGCCGTGTCGCAATTGCTCTCACATCCGTCCCTCCAGACATGCCTGGCTGCACCCGGCCCCGTCTCTGAGTTCAGCTGAGTCAGGCCGAGGGAGGCGGGGCGGGGGGGGTGGGGGGAGGAGGCTGCAGAGGGGCTCCCTCACCCCCTGACACGCGGATCCTGGGATTTTCAGGCTCAGTTAGCTATTGAGGGATTTTTGTTTGTTTGTTTTTAATATATTTTATTGATTTTTTTACAGAGAGGAAGGGAGAGGGAAAGTCAGAAACATCAATGAGAGAGAGACATCGATCAGCCATCTCCTGCACACCCCACAGTGGAGATGTGCCTGCAAGCAAGGTACATGCTCCCGACCGGAATCTAACCTGGGACCTTTCAGTCCGCAAGCACACGCTCTACCCACTGAGCCAAACCGGTCTCGGCTGAGGGATGTTTTTTAATGTAACTTTTTAAAATGTATTTTTTTCAGAGGCTGACAATGATCCCCTTCCTTTGAACACATTTTTCCTTTGAAGAAGTTTTCAGATTCCTGATCAAAAATGTCAAGAGTTGCCGAAACCGGTTTGGCTCCGTGGATAGAGCGTCAGCCTGCAGACTGAGGGGTCCCGGGTTCGATTCCAGTCAAGGGCATGTGCCTTCATTGTGGGCACATCCCCAGTGGGGGGCGTGCAGGAGGCGGCGGATCGTTGTCTCTCTCATCGATGTTTCTAGCTCTCTATCCCTCTCCTTTCCTCTGTGTAAAAAGTCAATAAAATACATATTTTTTTTAAATGTCATGAGTGCATCAGGTACAGAAAAAAATCAAGTCTTCCCCTGAGCACTCCCGCCGCCCCGTCCTCGGTCCCCCTTCCCGTGCTCTGCGTCCCTCTGCGATGCCACAGCCCGTGTCGCTCTGGACCAGGCGGTGCAACCACAGCCACAGCTGGGCACCTCCTTGTTGTGCGATAGAGTTTGCAGTCTGCCTCACGGGCCGTCGGGACCCTTGGCCTTGGCCTTGTCGGCCGTGTGGCATTCTAACATGCTGCCGCCCCAGCATCTCTTAAACCAGCCGTTGCCAACCTTCCGGGCCTCAGGCACCACCAGTGGTCCACCGACCCCCGGTCTGCGACCGCTGACTTAAACGGTCTCTCGTTGACAAATAGTTTGCACATTTGCATCCGTTGCTGTTGCTTCGGTGCCACAGGAAGTGCCCGTCTCAGGTAGCTTTTTCTGTCAGGTTTTAAGGAGTTCACGGCCTGGAACCCAAGAAGTGGGTGAAAAGCAGAGAAAGAAGCAGACGAGTGGACAGCGTGGACAGCTGCCCTGTCTCCCTGCTGTCTCCTCCCTGGGGGCTCGCGTCCCGTCCGCACAGTGGGAGCGGGGCAGGAAGAGCCAGGGTCCGACCCTAAGGCCAGAGCAGAGGACTCTGGGCAGGGAAAACAGGGATCGCGGAGACCAGGGGAGGTGGCGGCCTGGTCCAGCCAGAGCCCCTGTCCAACAGGGCTGAGTCAGAGTGGCATTTTCTCCTGGAGCCCCGCCTGGCACCCCGGCAGCCTGGGGGGAAGGGGAGAGGAGGAGGAGACGCAGCCTCCAGTGCAGGGCCTTCTGGGCCCCGGGACCTCGGGTCTAGCATCAGAGGGGCTCCCTCCCCGCCCCCAAGTGTCTGAGACAAGTGGGATGGGGTAGGAGGAGGCAGTAGGAGCCAAAGCCAGGGAGGGCGGGCCCAGGGCCGAGTGCCCGGTGCCAGGCCAGGTGCCCAGGGACTCGGGTGTGGCTGCAAGAACTGGGCCCGAGCAGCTGAAAACACGCCAGCCCCACTGCCTGCCACTGGGCCAGCTCTCCCTTCCTGCTCTCCCCAGGGCACCCACACTTCTAGGGGGCCTGCCCTGCTCCCCTGAGCCTTGTACCAAAGCTGGGGCGCTGGTACCCGCCTCCTCTAGGCCGCCTCCACCCAGAGCCCAAGGAGGCTCCTCCCTGTACTTTGTGGGTGGGTTTTTTTTGGGAGGGTGTGGGGGAGGATATTGGTTTGTTTTTAATGTATCTTTTTAAAATTTATTTTTAAACAATCCTCACCCAAGCATATTTTTCCATTGATTTTTAGAGAGAGTGGAAGGGAAAGGGAGAGGCAGAGACACACTGAAGTGAGAGAGGCACATCAATTGGTTGCCTCCTGCATGCCCCTGACCAGGGCCGGGAGCCTGCAACCCAGGTATGTGCCCTTGACTGGAATCGAACCCGGGTCCCTTCAGTCCACTGAGCCAAACCAGCTAAGGCTCATCCCCTCCTTTAAAATATATTTAAAAAAAAAAAATAGATTTCAGAGAGGAAGGGAGAGGGAGAGAGAAACATCCATGATGAGAATCATTGATCAGCTGCCTCCTGCACACCCCCTACTGGGGATCAAGCCTGCATGTGCCCTTGACCAGAATCGAACCGGGGACGCCCACCCCCTCACCTCCCGCCATCCACAGTCTAATGCTCTATCCACTGAGCCACATCGGCTAGGGCTCATCTCCCTTTTATAATGAAGAAACTGATACACACAGAGGCTAAGTCACTTCCTTAAGGCCACACAGCCAGGATACGGAAGGCAAATGAATGGTTTTGAACAAATGGATTCCTATTTCAGAAACAGGAAAAGTGAAACGCAAAGGGGCTTGGAGTCAGGAGGGCATCTGAGGGTAAATGCAAGTGCTCAGGCCCTGAGCGTGGCATCCTCTTCCCTCCCGCTGCTTTGTGGGGGCCCTCTGGTGGGAGAGCAAGGTTGGAGCCAGCACCTCGTTTGCAAGCGAGGGGCGACCCACCACCAAGCCCTGCACTGCCGGCCTCACTGCTGATTGAAGGCACGCATTAAAGGCAGTTCCAGGCACCATCACTAGCCGCTAAGCTAGCAACACAAATGCAGAAGGTGGAACTTGGGTTGGGGAAGGTGGGGAGAGATGCACACGCACACGGTCCTCAGAGCAGCCTGTTTCCAGAGACCCTGAAACTGCACTGTCCTTCCACGTCCTCCCGGGCAGCCGGCATGTGGATCACGCCAGGGAACAGCCCAGCAGGAAACACAAACAGAACGGCATCTGGCCGAAACCGGTGAGGCTCAGTGGATAGAGTGTCGGCCTGTAGACTGAAAGGTCCCAGGTTCGATTCCCGTGAAGGGCAGGTACCTTGGTTGCGGGCACATCCCCATTAGGGAGCGTGCAGGAGGCAGCTGGTTGATGTCTCTCTCATCGATGTTTCTAGCTCTCTATCCCTCTCCCTTCCTCTCTATAAAAATCAATAAAATGTATATTATAAAAAAAAGAATTTACTACTTGAAGTTATTTAAAAAAAAAAAAAAAAACGGCGCCTGATCCTGCACTGGACACGACCAGATGCCCACTGAGCCATGGCGAATGGCTGGAACCCCTCGCTGCCTTCACCTGGGCCGCTCCGCCCAGACTTACCCCGTCTCTCAGTCACGCAGGACTCGGCACAGGCTGTCCCACTACCTGCATCCCCCTCCCACCACGTGCACCCGGCTGGCTGGCACCCTCCGTCACAGCTGGCCCTCATCCCCCTCCGGGGCTCGTGGTGTGACTGTGGGAGGCCCCCAGCATCGGAACTCGCCTTTCAGCCCTCCACAGGGAGGTGCACGGTGCTCACCTGAGAGGAGCAGCTTCATCTGGGGAGAAGCCCCCAGACTGCCAAGCCCTCTTTGCAGTGGCGCTGGCTGCACAACTTGGGAAGAGGCTAAAAACCACCACATTGTATACGTTTAACGAGTGAATTTTCTGCCCTAACCGGCGTGGCTCAGGGGATAGAGCGTCATCTGAGGACCAAAGGGCTCGGGTTATGTTCTGGTCAAGGGCACACACCTTGCTTGCAGGCTCCTCTGTGGCCCGGGCCCCGGTCAGGCTTGGCCAGGAGGCAACCAATGGATGTGTCTCTCTCATCAAGGTTTCTCTCTGTCTCTCCTCTTCTCTTCCATTTCCCCTAAAAATCCATGGAAAAGTATTCCTGGGTGAGGATTAACAAAATAATAACAACAACAACAATAATAATAATAATAGCCAAAACCGATTTGGCTCAGTGGATAGAGCATTGGCCTGTGGACTGAAGGGTCCCAGGTTCGATTCTGGTTAAGGAATCAGACACAGCTCTCCTTCACTGGCCCTGCTCCCAGCGTCCTCTCCCTCCCCTGGGCGCGTTGTGTGGGGCAGCAACTTGGAGCCAACCCCTCCCCCGCCTTGCCCCCGCCCCGCACACCTACAGCCTCCGGACCCTCTCCCGGAGCCCCGATCCCACAGCCTCAAGGGCTGTGTCCTCCAAAGGCCTCTGCTTACCCTTCTCCCTGACCTCCGGGGCGTGCAGCCACCTGGCCAGCCCTGGGGGCAGGGCGGGGGTGCTCCCAGCAGGTGCTGGCTGGACCGGACGGGGCAGCGCTAGAGGAGCTGGGCTGCACACACAGGCACGCCTCACTTCATGGCCCCTCACGGCGAAGGCATTTTAAAAATGAAGATAAGACCCTCCACCGGCAAAGGTTAGCACCGGCTTTATGAGGGCACGCCCCACCTCAGACCTCAGAGAGCCCTGCTTCCCCCGGGGACAGGGAAGGAGGCCTGTCCCCAGCCCCCACCACCCAGGGCTGGAGCGCCATCTCAGACCCACCCAGAGGCAAGCTGCAGGCCCCCTCTTCCCAAGAATGTGCTTCTCCACCGAGAAACTCAGCTTTCATCTCCTCCAACACTCTGGTATTGCCTCTTGTGTTTCTGTTTTGCAAACCCTGAGACCTTTGAAAAAATCATCATTTATTTCTAGTTAAAACCTCCTGATTTCATCTACGCTCCGTCAACATAGCCCGCCTGAATTGCCCCCCATCCTGCACCCCAACCCCTACCGCACCTTAGGCTGAGAGCTCCCCACACAGCGGGGGCCTAATGATCCTGCTGGCTGCTAAGCACATGGCTTCCCGGGACAAAAGGCAAAGGCCCAAGAGCAGGGCCTGCAGAAGGCCACCGCCCAGCCCCAGTTCCCACTGGCCTCCCTGGTCCCCGGCCGCTCACAGTACACCCCCACTGGTCAGGCCTGACCATCATCCTCTCTCCTCCTCACTTCACCTAGTCTCTCTTTCAGGGAGCCCTCCTGGACTGAACTAGCACTGCCTCTACTGATGAAGCCTTCTTCTGCTAGTCAGATGGTCCCAAGGTGCCTTCCTGGGATGTGGGTGCTTCTGGGAGGGTTCAACAGTCTGAGAAAATGGCGGGGCGGGGGATGACCCAGGATGGGGAGTGCCTAGAGCCAAAGTTCCTCGCCCAGAGTCTAAATGAGACCAACCAGCACCCAGAGGTCAAATGCAGAGTCTGGGTATAAGCCTACCTACGGCCTTTCCAGATCTGGCCCCTCTGCAGTCTCTCCTGCCCTTGCTCTTCAGAACGCTGGCCTTTCTCTGCTTGCAGACTGTTGCTTCCTAACTCCTCCTCCAGGAGGCCTTCCCTCCCACCTCCAAAATTTCTGTATTTTCCGGCGTATAAGACGACCCCCAACTTTCCCAGTTAAAATATAGAGTTTGGGAAATACTCGCCCCATAAGAGGACACGCGGCATATAAGAGGACCCTCAACTTTTGAGAAGATTTTCCTGGGTTAAAAAGTCGTCTTAATTGCCGGAAAATATAGGTTCCCTATAGTCCCCCTGCAGTCCCTGCCCCCTGCCCTCACAGCTATGACTGCCAGGAGGTCTGGGCCACAGCGAATCAGCCACTCAAAACCCCGGAGACAGGCGTGAACTAGAGTATTTATTGCGGAAATCTGGCCAAGGCTTCAACGTGGTGGCCAGCGGGGCTGGACGGGGCCCCTGCCCCCGGCTGGGCAGGTGTAGGAGGGAAGGGAGAGGGGGGGCGCCCGGGCCGGGGCCTCAGAGCTGCGAGAGGATGTTGGGGGCCAGGCTGCAGGTGAGGCCGGTGCCATCGGGCTCCACATTGAGGGACTTCACCACACCATTCTCTATCACCATGGAGAACCTGCGGGGAGGGCGGCCCGTTACAAGAGCCGGGCCTGGAGGCCTGGAGGCCGGGAACAGAGAGGGAGGGAGGGTGGCAGGGGAGCCCCACAGGGGAACCTCCCACTTCTACCTCTTGAGCCGTCGATTCCCGAAGAGGGACACCAACGAGTCATCCAGTAGCAAGTCTGTCTCCTAAGAAGAGAGGCAGAAACCAGGGTCAGGAGCCCCAAGAACGGCCCAGCTCCCTCCCCCGCTGCTCCCCGCCTTGCTCGTGCCCCTCTAAATCCCCGCTTCCGAGACCGGGTAGAGGGACCCCAGTCCAGCTGCACTCACCTTCCCAAAGGCCCCCGTGGGGTCAGCCAGCAGCCGGATCTAAAGAGAAAGTCGAGGTCACAGGAAAACCTCCGGCCTGGCCCCTGACCCCTGACCCCCTGCAGGTCCCACACCTCACCTTGCCCTCCGTGTTGTGGGCTCGCCCCCACTCTTCCGTCACGAAGACGTCGTTCACACTCAGACAGGCCACCACCTGGACGCCCTTGGCCTTCAGGGCCTCCGCCTGCTCCACGAACCCCGGCAGGTGCGTCTGGGGAGGGAGACAGACTCAGCACACGGCCCAATGCTGGTCTGTCCTTCATCGCCCTGTCCCGCTCCCACTCCTTCCACCGGGTAACGAGAACGGCCACGGTGCCTGCTAGCCTTGGCCCCAGAGGACGGGGGTCCACACTTAAGATTTCGGTGGTCAAGACGGTGATTTCCTGTAGGCATAATTTTGTCTTCGTTACCAAGTCCCTTCCAGAGTGCCCGTCAGGATCAATGAGAGTGTAGGGTTTCATTATACAGTGGTACCTCGAGATACGAGTGCCCTAACATACGAGGTTTTTGAGATACGAGCCGTCGAGCGAGTGATTTTTGCTTTGAAATACCAGCAACATTTGAGATAGGAGTAATCTCTCGGATCGGCCGGCTGCATACAACCCACCAGTTTACCGAGACTCGAGTGTCTTATAGTTTCCCACGCCTCAAGGTTACAGAATGAATTAAACTCGTATCTCTAGGTACCCTTTCTTCTCCGCTCCTGAGACCGTTACCTTTTCCTACCTCTGACTGTTTTCTAACACTCTGAGATGGTAACCAGCATACGGTGCCTCTGACTGTTTAACACTCTGAGATGGTAACCATTCTGTTTTCTAAAACTCTGAGATGGTAACTGCTCTGACTGTTTCTAACACTCTGAGATGGTAACCGGCACACACCGCCTCTGACTGTTTCTAACACTCTGAGACGGTAACCGGCACACACCGCCTCTGGCTGTTTTCTGACACTCTGAGACGGTAACCAGCGGCACACACCGCCTACACACATGGCTGCAAGCGGCCGCAGGACAGCGCGGAGGGCTAGGACCCGTGCGGACGAGCGCCCGGTCCCCACCGCTGAGCCCCGAAGGGCAGGCCTCACCTTGGAACAGCCCGGGGTAAAGGCTCCCGGGACTCCAAACAGCACCCCCTTCTTGCCCTTGAACAGCTCTGCCAGGTCCACCTTGTTCCCCGGCTGCCCCTCAAACACCACCACCGACGGAATGGCGTCTCCCACCTAGAGGGAAGGACACACGCCAAGGGTCAGGAGGCGGGGGACAAGGGAAGGGCAGCAAACCCCGAGCCAGGGGGCCGAAGGCCGGGACGCCAGGACGGGAGGGTGAGGCCCGGGCTGACTCAGGGCAGGGTGTCTGGACCGGTCAGAGCTTCCAGGGCCACCTCCCAGCCCCCTCCCTCCCCCCCACACCGGCCGGTTACCACACATCCTCCGGGTTTCAAGTTAGTCCTCTCGGAGGGCCGTTGGTAACAACAGAAAAGGGGAGAGAACAACTCCCAGGTGTTGCAACACCTCCCAACAAGCTGTCTGCGTCACAGGAAAGAAGAGCGATAGCTGGGCAGGAGGAGGGGGGTCAGGGGGCTGCATTGGAGGGGGAATGGGGTGCAGAAAATTGAAGGATCCTGGCGGGTCTGTGTCCCGTCGCAAGATGAGGACAGCAGAAGGCGGGAAGCTTTAGTTACGGGGTGTTCCATTGGGGGGGGGGGGTGGTGGTGGGGGTACACCCAGGGGGTGCGGAGTAAAAATAGTGACCTCTGGAAGGGAAAGGCCAGCCTCCCTGGGAGTGGGTGAGGCTTCGTGGGCAGGAGGGAGGCGAGAGGGAAGGAGGTCAGGCTGGGATAGGATGGAGCAGGAGGAGGAGGAGGTCTCAGAAGAGTAGGGGATCAGGGGGAGGGAGTTCTAAGGTTCAGCATGAGTGACACGCGGGGCTAAAGCGGGGTGCGGGGGATGCGGGGTGGAGATTAGCTGTGGGAGGCGTGAGATGGGGGAGGCATGGCCGGGCTCTAAGAGACAATGTTGCAGAAGATGGAGCGAGTGAGGCCCGGGGTAACCTGATACACGCGGGCAGGAGGGTCCGGCGGGGTTATGTTGGGGGGGAAAGGGGACCCAGGTGCAGAGGAGGTTCCAGAAGGTGGGGGGCCCCCATCGCAGGTGTCGCGGTAAATGTGGAGGAGGAGGCCTGAAAGCCTCAGGGGCAGTCCCGGGAGATGGTGCACCAAACCCTCCAAACTGCAGAGGACGGCGGGGTGTGCGGAGAGGATGAGAGGGACAGGGGGCGCGAGGAGCCCCGAGGGCGGCGGAGAGGGGTCCCCGGGGCAGGAAGGGGGAGGCCGGGCGGGGTTGGGGCCGGGGCCGCGGCTGCAGCGGGACGGAGGGCCGCGGAGAGCGGAGGGAGGCGGGAGAGGGGGCAGGCCCGGCCCGGCTGGGCCCATGGTCACCTTGATCGGGGCCATGGCGACGGCGGCGCTTCCGAAGCGGCGCGTCCACGCTCGGCCTCCTTCCACGCACCTGCCGCCTCCCGCTGCCGCCGCACAACGGACGGCGAGCGCACGGGCGAGTGCGGAGCTCGGCAGGCGACCCAGAATGCACATCCCAGTGGGTGCCGAGGCCGCAACCGCCCTGCGCCGCCCTCGCCCCCACCCCCGCCTCCGGCAGCCGCGGGGGCCGGGCCTGGACCGCCGCGCCGCGGCGCAGCCTGCAGGGGGCGGGGCCGCCCCCAGAGAGAGGGCGGGGCGGGCGCGGGGGCGGGGCT
>PVJN01057761.1:0-12392 GCA_004026805.1 Lasiurus borealis | reverse complement strand
TGTGGGAGATATTTAGAAATTTTTAAAACTGCACATAGGAATTATCAAGGATCTTATAAACAAGCCAGAGAGTCAGTATTCTATTTATGTACAGATGAGGAATGCGTACATCACATCTTTTTAAAAATCCTCACCTGAGGATATGTTTTTGTCAATTCTAGACAGAGAGGAATGGAGAGAGAGAGAGAGAGAGAGAGAGAGAGAGAGAGAGAGAGAGAGAGAGAGAGAGAGAGAGAGAGAGAGAGAGAGAGAGAGAGAGAGAGAGAGAGAGAGAGAGAGAGAGAGAATATTCATTAGTTGCCTCCTAAACTTAAACCCTGACCAGGGATTAAAATGTAACATTTCGGTATATAGGATAACACTCCAAACACCTGAGCTATTGGGCAAGACACTCAAATAATTCTTTTTTTTTTTTTATTGTCACTGCTGATATTCTAGCTCAGGCCTTATCCCCTCAAACTTGGATTATGTAGAACTCTAATTAGAGCACAAATTCATATACTCTTCTGACCTCTCTGCTCCAATATAACCACCTATTAGATGACAGAAAAACCTGCTTAAAATTCCTAATCCAACATCTTTTGCTCAAAAAATATTAATTGGCTTCCTACCGAGTAAAGTTCAAACTCCAGTCCTCTCCAAAATGAATTACTCATTCATTACACATTCTTCAATATGCTTTGGCTTAAAACACATCTGTTTTTGTTACATTATCACTCCATCCTAGAGTTATTTGTTTTTTTACTTAACAACTATCCAAATATTGCCAATTCATCAATACATTGTCATACCCAAATATAACCAAGTATAGTGTCTGGCAAACAGTAGTTAGTCCATACATGTTTAGTGAATAGAATTTAATCTGTTCAAATGTGGAAGAATTATAATAAAATGGAATGAACACTTGACTCATACTCAGGCAACTTGAATTCTAATTCTGTCTTTATCAACTTATTTATATGGGTCTTGCTTTCTTTATCTATAAAATAAGAATAACATTTGCTTTGACTACCTTACAAGGTAATATGAAAATTATGTAAGAAATAAAATATAAAACTATTTTGAAGCACATGAAGGTTTTAGTATGAGACTATAGCCCATTGTGTGATATTGTGTGCAGTAGGCCACCCACCACTTCCACGGGAGCCAAGGGAAACCATAGCATGCTGTCAGGAGCCGCCTTGCTTTCACGGGAGCCTGGAGGGACCCATGACAATTCAACGGGAGGCAGGAGGCGGGAGGGAGCAGTGCTGCTTCCACAGGATACAGGTCCACCATCTCCTCTCTGGTCATATACTTGGGTGCAGAGGCTGTGGGCCGGCCCACCTGTCCCTGACCATGTCTGCTTTGGCTCTGGGGGACCAGAATGAGCCAGGAGGCAGCAGCTCGCCAGCCTCCCTGTCTCTGTCTTTGGCAACCTTCTCCTGTCCAGTTGTGACCCATTACAGTGTCCCAGCCTAATTTGCATATATACATATATATGTATATATGTATCTATCTGTCTATCTATCTATCTATCTATCTATCTATCTATCTATCTATCTATCTTTACACACCTACATACTAGAAGCTCAGTGCATGAAATTTGTGCATGGGAGGGTGTCCTTCAGCCCAGCCTGCTCCCTCTCCAATCTGGAACCCCTTTAGGGATGTCCAATTGACAGTTTTGGCCCAATACATGAAGGATCAGGTCTAAACAAGCATCAGATATCTCTCTCACAATCCAGGACTGCTCCTCTGCCAGCCTGTTTGCTCCTAACTGCCCTTCCCTGTGGGACTGGTCACCCCTAACTGCCTTTCCCTGCAGGCTTGGTCACCCTCAACTTTTCTCCTCTGCTGGTCTGGTCCCTTCCAACTGCCCTCCCCTGCTGGCCTGATTGCCCACAACTACCCTCCCTTCTAGGCCTGGTCCCTGCCAACTGTCCTCCCCTGCTGGCCACCTTGTGGTGGCCATCTTGTATCCACATGGGGGCAGAATCTTTTGACCACATGGGGGCAGTCATCTTGTATGTTGGAGTGATGGTCAACCTGCATATTACTCTTTTATTAGATAGGATAGAGGCCTGTTGCATGGGTGGGGGCCAGCCGGTTTGCCCTGAAGGGTGTCCTGGATCAGGGTGGGTGTTCCCTTGGGGCATGGGGTGGCCTGGGCAAGGGACCTGTGGTGGTTTGCAGGCCAGCCCCACTCCCCAGTGACCCAAAGTAGAGGCCCTGGTATCTGGAGTGTCTTTATCTTCTACAATTGAAACCTTGTACCCTGGAGGGAAGCCAAGCCTTCTGCTCGCTCAGTGGCAGTAGTCATTGAAACTTTTTGCATCAAGCGGAGACCTAGATGGCCAGGGTGTGCGAAAAACTTGGATTGTTCCATCACCAGGGGCAGCCCAGCCTTCTTCTTGTTTCTCTGTGGCCATAGCCATCTTGGTTGGGTTAATTTGCATACTCACTCTTATTGGCTGGTGGGTGTGGCTGGTGGGCATGGCTTGGGGTGTAGCCGAGGTACAGCCAATTTGCATATTACTCTTTTATATATTATGATAATTATCACATACATATACAGAGTTGTCTATTTTTAAAATGACCCCCATTAAAAGTCACAGTAAATGTAACTACATGTTATGGACATGAACATATATTTATATCCACAAAATGCATCATACTGATCATATACAAAATTGCTAACACATTTTAATCTCACAAGGCTTATTTTATGCTACTGAAAAACATACAGGGGTGTGCAAAAGTAGGCTTACAATTGTGAGTATGTGAAACACAGTTTATTATTGTATTACCCTATATAATAAAAGGCTAATATGCAAATTGACCAAATTGCAGAACAACTGGTTGTTATGATGTACACTTACCATCAGGGGACAGATGCTTAATGCAGGAGCTGTCCCCTGGTGGTCAGTGCACTCCCACAGAGGAAGTGCTGCTCATCTAGAAGCCCTGAGCTGGGCTCATAGCTGGTGAGTACCGCAGTGGTGGTGGGAGTCTCTCCTGCCTCTGCAGCAACACTAAGGATGTCCAACTGCCAGTTTAGGCAGGCCTAAGCCATCAGTTGGACATCCCCTGAGGACTCCCAGACTGCAAAAGGATGCAGGCCAAGCTGAAGGACCCCCCCCCCAAGTGCACAGATTCTGTGTACCAGACCTCTAGTTACTTATAATAATAAAGCTATTGTAATAAAAACTTTCATTTATTTTTTTCATATGAACAACTGAAACCTACTTTTGCTCACTTCTGTACATTCTCTAGATGAAATAACAAAATGGTTGCATTATAATATCATTCGAGGAGAATTACAAAATGACAGTGGAACAAATGGAAGCTACATTGACAAGGTCCTAGGACCAAACTGGAAAACAAAATACAGAAAAACTACCCTGAATAATCAACTGAAGACTAGCTGGGGAGAATCCTGATAACCAAGGACAGAAAGTGGAAACTGTATAGACTGTATAGAGACTGATAGAAAGGGCAGAGGTGTGAAAGAGCTGGTTGGGTTCCCACATACAACAGCTTAAATACCAGAGGGATATCTCAGTTGGAGGTGTTTCAACTGAGAAGTATGGGGTCTAAAACCCAAACTGGGCTCCCCATCCTAGTGCACCATACCTATGATGGCTCACACAGAACATCTCACTGTGAAAAGCAGGAGGGTTGATGTGTTCCTGGGAAAGATGACTAGGAAAGCAGGCACCTTCATTAAAAGACAAGACTAAAATTTCATGTGCAGCCACTAACTTTGAACTCTGGAAGAGTGCGGACAGAGTAGACTGGAACTGTTTGAGCAGAAGCTGGGGTTAGTGGCTCTGGGGTTAGAATTCCAAAGGCAGACAACCTGGGTTCTTGTGCTGAGTCATTCATTCATACAGCAGAGGATATCTTTCCCCAGCAGACCTTTACAATCCAGGCAACTTTTGCATGGTGTGGAAAGCAATTGCCCCACCCTATAGGAAAAGACCGTTGCCACTCCCACCTCCATGGAGTTTCTGTGGCCCATTAAGAGACTGAGAATAACAATCAGGCTGCAGAGAGAAGGAATTACTGAGCCATATTGGAAAATCTATCCATAGCTAGATACTAATCAAGACTGAATAACAATCTGACTGCAGGCATAGGCAGTTCTCTTGAGGTTCTGAGTGTTTGCATGATCTAATTCTGGGTCTAGGGCTAGCAAAAAATGACCCTCGTACACATCTTAGCACTCAGACCCAGCAGAGGGAGCCACAAAGTGTGGATTGCTTATAGCTCCAAACAGGGTACTGAGGGCCAATCACAAATAGCATCTGACATTGTCCTTCCCTAGAGATTGGGAGTTGTAGCAGATCAACATAATACATAAACACAAACACAAACAGGCAACCAAAATGGGAAGACAAAAAAACAAAACAAACAACAACAAAAACAAGCCCCAAATGAAAGAACAAGAGAATTATCCAGAGAAGAGATAAATGAAATGGAAATAAGAAATTTATCAAGTATAGAGTTTAGGATAATAATGGTAAGGATGCTCAACATTATGAGAAAATGTATAGTAATTGGGGGGAAAAATAGCCGGAAATAAAAGAATAACATAGCACCAATAAAGAACACATTGGAAGGAATAAACATTAGATTAGGGGAAACTGAGGATCAGATCAGTGAATTAGAAGATAGGGTATAAAAAAATCACTTAATCAGAGAATCTAAAAAATAAAACAAAAACAGGAGTACAGCTCAAGGGAACTGTGGGACAATAAAAATAATAACAATATTCATATCTTTGGATATTCTACCAGCAGGAGAAGAAAGTGAGTGATAGAGAACCTGTGTGAAGAAGTAATAACAGAAAACTTCTCTAATCTGGTGAAGTATAAAGTCATACACTTTCAAGAGGCACAAAGAGTCCGTAGCAAGAAGAACCAAACAGGCCCACACCAGACACATCATAATTAAAATGCAAGAAATTGAAGACAAAGAGAGAATCTTAAGGGCAGCGATTTGCTACCTACAAAGGAGCTCCCATAAGGCTGTCAGATGATGTCACATCAGAAACTCTACAGGCCAGAAGGGAATGGCATGAAGAGAGAGAGAAAGAGAGAGAGAGAAACATAGGCATAAAGAATTAAAATGGCAAATTTAGCAATATTCCAGCATGGTGGCCAGCAGGTCTTGAGTGAGGGAGAGATTGTGAGGGAGGGAGGGAGAGGGTGTGTGTGTGTGTGTGTGTGTGTGTGTGTGTGTAGCAAGCATGTCAAAATCAAAGTCTAACATGGGCCAAATAAAAAAGGTTTAAGTTTATGTGGGCTGCAAAATGTCAAAAGCTTCAATTTTCATAGAAACATAGGTTTGTTTAGATAGAGACATGCTGCATACAAAGGTTTGAAATAAATAATTATCAACATAAAATAATAGAACATTTTAATAATAATTAATATATTTCTTGAACATTAACTCACCAAACACTGAACAACTGCACAAATTATTAAGCATAATGCAAATAAACCTATTTTTCTTGTTCTCTGAAAGTGAAATATTTCCTGTTGTACACGCCAAATAAATCAGTATAAGACTAATCACTTGGCCATCGGTTGCTAAAATATTTGCTGCTAGTATTACTTGAGAGAAATGATGCGCCTGTGCAAAAAGCTCTAAATTTGCCATTTTAATTCTTTATGCCTATGTTTCTCTCTCTCTCTCTCTCTCTCTCTCTCTCTCTATATATATATATATATATATATATATATATATATATATACATATATATAAATAGATATAGATATAGATATAGATATATAGATATATAGATATCTTCTCATTACAACAATCCATTTAACGTTTCTTGCAGTGCTGGTTTGGTGATGATTAATTCTTATAGCCTTTTTATTTGCCTTAATAACAATTTCATAACTTAATTTTTACAATATCCTGTTATACATAGTTATTAATAACAAACTATAATATTTGTTAATGACTGATTACTATAATCGTGTTGCATTCAAGACATTTTCTACATACCATTATATTGGCTGGGCCCCAAAAATATTAGTTGTGGGCTGCATGAGGCCCGCGGCCATGAGTTTGACATGCTTGGTGTAGAGTCTGAATACACAGGGAATCTCAGGGGCTGGCAGTTCAGGTTCTCCTGGCCATAGGGACTCCACAGGTCCTGCTCTGGCTCAGAGACCACACCACCTAGACACCTAGTCTCACTATCACCTGGACTAGCCCCAGATATGCTCCAAACCCAGTGGCACCCTGCCACAGACTCTCCCCAAGTGAGTGTCTACCTCAAGGACACAACCCAGACATTGTGTGCCCCCACTACAGACACTGCCTGGACCAGTGGGAACTCTGCACCTGCAGCTGACACCTGTGTGACTCCACGCTATTGCTACAAGGAACTGTTGCTACAAGTCTAGCCACTCTCTGGGCACAGCTACAGCCTGGAGGATACAGCATCTTTTGGGTTTACAAGGATCTCCTTGTGATGAGGCTGTGGAGAGAGGTAGCAGCTAGGTGCCAAGCTTTGCCACCACCCAAACTCACTGAAGCTTGGGCCCCACACACCTGCAGAAGACACAGGTAAGATCTCTATGTACCCAGCCTGATAACGTGCACCTGACGGGGGACTCAAATTGGCCTCTGTGCCTCCATTGTGGAACCACCACTAACCAAGCAAGAATCTTGTCCCTGCTGTGTACTCATCTACTGCCATTGCTACTGTGCTGCCACTGCCACCCTAGAGCCCAGCTTCTCCATTCCATTGCCAGGTCCAGTGGACAGGAGGGGTGCTGAAAGCACAGAGGTGAATGCAGCATCCCCTGATATGGACCTATTAGAACCAAGGTCTTGAGGAGACTAAAGAACCTGCAGGAGTGAAGGTGAGATGGGAGTCCCTGGGTATGAGAGAGGAAGTTCTGAGGCACTCACTGTGGAGACTGGGGAGTGATTGAAGCAGTGGAATCCTGGGGCTGGAGACCCTGGATAGAGTAGCACTAGCACCCCAGCATCGTGCAGCTTGGGAAGCTCCCGTGACCAGTGGGAAGGGCCATGTAACTGAGCTCAGGAGGGGCCTGAAAGACACACCCAACATTGAATTTAGAGCCCTCTATTTCTTCGAGGAACTCATGCTGGTGAGCAGAAAGAAGACTGGTCAGTACATCCAGGAAGGAGCATCAGCTCTGCCCACCTGGAATACAAGGGAGGTCCTCTCTTTCCCACTTGCAAAACAGCTGCCTATGACCCAACCTGGAGTGACTTGAGGCACAGGGAAACAGCCCAGGGCAGGAAATCTGTGCCCCTGCAGGTGTCAGATGGAGGTGGCAGCAAATCAGGCAGAGCTGAGGATTAGAAGAGGAAGGACCCATGCCCTCTCATACATGATACTGACAACATTCCCCACAAAATTCTGATCAAACCATCCATGCCAAGACCAGGATACCCTTACAGAAGGCTAGAAGGGGTCAATTAGGAGGGAAAAGGGACATATGTAATCCTTTAAACCAGTGGTTCTCAACCTTTCTAATGCCATGACCCTTTAATACGGTTACTCATGTTGTGGTGACCCCCAACCATAAAATTATTTTCCTTGCTACTTCATAACTGTAATATTGCTACTGTTGATGAATCGTAATATAAATATCTGTGTTTTCCGATATATCTGTTGCAACCGGCAAGTTGAGAACTGCTGCTGTAGAGCCCAAGACCATTGGAAAACACAGATATTTACATTGTGATTCATAACAGTAGCAAAATTACAGTTATGAAGTAGTAACAAAAGTAATTTTATGGCCAAGACCAGTTTGGCTCAGTGGATAGAGCGTCGGTTTGCGGACTGAAAGGTCCCAGGTTTGATTCCGGTTGTGGGCATGTACCTTGCTTGCGGGAACATCTCCACTGTGGGGCGTGCAGGAGGCGGCTGATCGATGTCTCTCTCTCATCAATGTTTCTATCTCTCTCCCTTCCTCTCTGTAAAAAATCAATAAAATATATTAAAAAAAATAATAATTTTATGGTTGGGGGTCACCACAACATGAGAAACTTTATTAAAGGGTCGCAACATTAGAAAGGTGGAGAACCACTTCTTTAAACAATAAAGATCTAAAAATAATTATTATAATGCCATTTGAATTTGTCCTTTTTTCTGATAGAAATGCTCCCAAAATACATTATATTTCTAAAATACATGTTCAAAGTCTATAAAGAGTTTATTCAAGATGATTTATGTTATAAACAAATGTTATCCTATCAAATAAAGAGGGAATATGCTAATTGACCCTCAAGCCATAGCAAAGATGGCAAACCCCACAGCTAATAAGGAGGAAATATGCTAATTGGCTGTCACACCATCAAAGATGGTGGTGCCCACAGCCAATCAGGAGGGAATATGTTAATTGGCTGCTATGCCCTCAAATACGGTGGTGCCAACAACCAATAAGGAGGGAGGATGCTAATTGACCGCCACTCCCTCAAAGATAACATTACCCACAGCCACAAGATGGTGGTTCCCAGTCCTTCCAGCCCTGCTTTGTGCACCTGCCTCCAAAGTTCACCCAGTCCCATCATCCCCCAAGGTTCCCAGGGCCATCCTGAGGAACAGGCAAGCCTTGGATGACAGTTGCCCAGCTGCTCAGGGCCACCCAAGGCTCAGGTAACCAGGGCCAGTCTAGGCTTACACTGTTGGCAGTGGCAGTAGCAGAAGTGTGATGGGGGCCTCGCCTTCCTCTAATCACCAGGTTTTCTCCCACCCCTGAGGGCTCCCAGACTATGAGAGGGGGATGGCCACGCTGAGAGACCCTCTCTCCCCCACATCCAGTGCATGAGTTTTCATGCACTGGGACTCTAGTATATAATAATTGGGAGTAAAAAAAAATGTAGTTGATATCTAATGTAGTGGGATAATAACATACATTACTTATTTGTACAGTTGAGATTCATGTACTTTTAAGAGAAAATGTGATTTTTTCCATGACTTCATTGCAGTTTGATAATGCCTATTATTTATACTGGTCCTATTTATCTACACATTACTCATATATATTAATTCATTAACAATATCATATAAATCATGTAGAATCTTAGCACTCACAGCCAAAATTCAAGGAATATACAGTATCTGTGATTGCATGTTAATGCTCAGGTATCATCAAAAGTAATGAGTTTAAATGAGTATCCTAACTAATAAAAGAATAATATGCAAATTAACCATCACTCTGCTACACCCACCAGCCAATCAGGAGAAGTATGCAAATTAACCCAAATCAATATGGCTGCAGCCACAGAGCAAGCAGGAAGGAGGCTTGGGTTTCCTGGCAATGGAAAAAACCAAGCTTCCCACAAACCCTGGTGGGCCCAAGCCTCCACTCAAGGCTACAATGTTTCAATTATAGTAGATAAATAAATCCCTGATACCAGGGCCTCTGCTTGGGTCACCAGGGGGCATGGCCAGGCTGCAATCCACCACAGGTCCCTCACTCAGGCCAACCCATACCCCAAGGGAACCTCCACCCTGATCTGGGACACTATTCAGGGCAAACCAGCTGGCCCTCACCCATGCACCAGGTCTCTATTGTACCTAATAAAAGAGTAAAATGCAGATTGACCATCACTCCAACACACAAGATGGCTGCCCTCATGTGGTCAAAGATCCTGCCCCCATGTATACACAAGATGGCCACCACAAGATGGCTAGCAGGGAAGGGCAGTTTGGAGGGACCAGGCCTACAAGTGAGGGCAGTTGTGGGCGATTGGGCCAGCAGGGGAGGGCAGTTGGGAGAGACCAGGCCTGCAAGGGAGGGCAGTTGTGGGCAATCAAGCCTGCAGGGGTGGGCAGTTAGGTGTGACCAGGTTGGCAGAGGAGGGAAGTTGGGGGTGACTGGGCCTCCAGGGAAGGGCAGTTGGGAGGTCCCCAGGCCTGCAGGGGAGAGCAGTTGTGGGGGAACAGGCCTGCAAGGGAGGGTAGTTAGGGGTGACTAAACCTGTAGGGGAGAGTAGTTAGGGTAAAAGAGGCTGGCAGGGTAGCAGTTAGGCATCAA
This sequence comes from Lasiurus borealis, assembly GCA_004026805.1. Lineage (NCBI taxonomy): Eukaryota > Metazoa > Chordata > Mammalia > Chiroptera > Vespertilionidae > Lasiurus > Lasiurus borealis. The sequence goes on along the minus strand of PVJN01057761.1, from coordinate 2,373 downwards.
TCAGGCTGGCAGAGAAGTGGTTAGGGGATGATCAGGCTGACAGGCAGAAGCAGTTAGGGGCAATCAGGAAGGCAGGCAGGTGAGCAGTTGGAAGCCAGCAGTCCTGGATTGTGAGTGGGATGTCCGACTGCTCATTTAGGCTGAGATTGGGTCTAAATGGACAGTCAGACATCCTGCATCGGGTCCAACATTGGAGAGGGTGCAGGCTGGGCTGAGGGATACCCTCCTCCATGAATTTCATGGAGGAGGGCCTCCAGTTAATTTTAATATTTAAAAGGGTTACACTATCGTGACTGCATAAGATAGTCAAAGTTTTTATAATGTAAAACTTTACTTCCAAAGAGAAAATAAACTATATTTACCTTTAGCGTATAATAGTACTCATATAAGCATACTTCTGTAGGATTTAATTTTTTTTTGCACAGAAAGAATTGACATAATAATTTATCAGTTTTGACTGTTTCACTATTTAATGTAAAGAAACTACTCAATTGGGAAAATACATTTTTCATTTTAGTTAGATAAAGGCCAACTTGAAAGTTACATGCATTTGCTATTTTGCATACCATTTATTCCATTTTCCCATGACACTTTCATTCAAAAATACAGTTTAGTATTTACTATGTTCTATGTCACGTGAAGATTTTTGTAAATTATTAATCCTTTGCCTATGTCTCAAGGTGCTCACAATCTATATGTTTCTCTAAGTTTATTGTCTGAATAGTAACAGGGCTTATTAAAATACAAATTGCTGGGCCTTACCCCTGGAGTTTCTGATTCAGTAGGTATGGTGAGAAGCTTGAGAATTTGCATTTCTAAAAATTCCCCAATTGATGCTGATACTGCTGGTCCACACTTTGAAAACTGATAGTAGATAGAGACAAACGTGAAGAAAAATAAAAGGCTGCACAATAAGTGAAATGATTGAGGAATCCAAAGTGTAATATAATAGGAAAAAAGGAGTAACTAAATTTTCATGGGCAGTGTCAAAGAGAAAACATAGGAGGTGGTAGATAAGCAAGGATAAATCAGGAAAAGGCACTACAGGCTGCATCAGAATTTGTTGTCTTCATTTATATCCCAAGTTGATAAAGTTTGAATAGTAGATTAGAACCAGAACATGAAAGGAGTTTTATGTCATGCTAGGGAGTTTCAACTTCATCTTGTGGACAATAGTTAGTAAATGAAGGTTTACTAGTATATCCAAGGAAGTTAAAAGATGAGATTTGGCCAAAACCGGTTTGGCTCAGTGGATAGAGCATCAGCCTGCGGACTGAAAAGTACCAGGTTCGATTCCGGTCAGGGGCATGTACCTTGGTTGCAGGCACATATCCAGTAGGGAGTATGCAGGAGACAGCTGATTGATATCTCTCTCTCATCTATGTTTATAACTTTCTATCACTCTCCCTTCCTTTCTATAAAAAATCAATAAAATATATTACAAAATAAAAATAAAAAGATGAGATTTGTGCAGGTGGCTACAGAGAGGATAGGCTATAGTGGGTGAGATTAGAGAAACTACATCTATTTATGTAATAGTTCAAGTAAAGAGCAATGATACCTTTAGTAGGTCAGTGTCAGTAGGATGGACTCATCACCTATCTTCCCTAAGCTTCCCTATATGAAGCCAATAAAATGCATGCTTTTCACACAGCACACCTGTTTTCTAAAACTAGGTGGAACAATTAAATGCAGTTTAAACTGCAACCCCTGCTTGTGTGGCAATATACATGGTTGCTGCTGCTGTAAGATTTCATATTATATCTTTAATTGTGGGCATTTAGCAGACAGGCTCTTATTATTAAGGTACTGCTGACTTTTATTGTCAATGTGGCCACAGGACAAAGCTAATAATTGCCAGCACTAGAAGCAGCTTGCAGTTTTATATTACATTGAGGTAAATTACACTGGAATTAGAGTGGATTACTTTTATCATATGGGGAATAAGTTGTTAATTAACTCCCCGCTGTAGCAATCTTTTTCTGAGCTCGCAACTGTTATTAGGTCTAGATTAAACTGTTGAATTAATTTCCCACTTACTTACTATTTCAAGAGTTTTTAATTTACCTGGCAGCAGTTTTAATGGGAAATTGTATTAGTGAGCATAAATTGTTTTGAGGAAGGGTAAACAGTTTGCGATAATGTTTATTAAGTAGTTCTGTTTGAGCAAAAATATAATTGCAGTTTTAATTAGTGCAGGGTTGTTGGAGTATTAATTTTGAGATTACATTATGGCTTTCTGAGAAAACAATCACTAAGGTAATCCCAACATTTATAACTGATGGCAAATAGAAAACCTATGTCAATATAGCATTGACTTGGATTTTGTACCACAGTTCAGGAAGGAAAATGGAAAATTATCTAAATGTCCCT
>PVJN01057760.1:0-12365 GCA_004026805.1 Lasiurus borealis | reverse complement strand
AGAAAACTGGATTTGGTAAGATGTAATCATGATTCAACTGACTCTATTGTGTTTGTGAAATAAAAGAAGAAGGATTTGTATTAGCGCAGATGAAATCTCAGTGTTCAATTCAGGGGCAACACCATTGAATGCTTTTCACTCAAAGCAGCAAAGGATCAGTATTCTGCACCTCTAAGTTATTTGAATATCCAGTAATTAATTTTAACTATGTTTTTTGAAGCTTAAAATATACCAAGCACCATCTTATACCCTCCCTTACCTGAAAATATTTTTACTCTATGGTGGTAACTGAGCACCTTTCGCAACTCAGGGGAAAGAGACTGTGTTGGTGAATCCCTCACCAAAATCAACAGTCATTTTAGCCCTAGAACCATTTTCTCCAAATTTATTCACTTTCTTCCTACATCATAAAGTTTTCACCCTTTTACCATTAGAGAAAATTATGCTCTAATATCATAATATATACACTACATCATCTCTAGCATCTGGCACATAGTCAGATTTTATACCAGTATACTGATATACATATCTACAATAATAAAAGTGTCATATGCTAATTAGACTGGACAGCTGAACGACTGTTCAGATGTCCTTCCAGACATCCTTCTGGACATCCTCCAGGACAAAGCCATGGTGGTGGGGGCTGAGGCAGAGGGGTTAGGGATGATCAAGCATGCAGGCAAGTGGTGAGGGGCAATCAGGCAGGCAGGCAAGAGAGCAGTTAGGAGCCAGCAGTCCTGGATTGTGAGAGGGATGTCTAACTGCAGGATGGGGCTTAAACTGGCAGTAGGACATCCCCTGAGGGGTACCATATTTCGAGAGAGTGCAGGACGAGCTGAGGGACACCCCCATGCACAAATTTTATTGTACAAGAGTAGGCCTTCTTCTCCCAGCTGCTGGCACCAACTTCCCTCTGGCACCTAAAACCCAGGGTTGCTTTCCTGAAGCCACTAGGACAATGGTTCTCAACCTGTGGGTCGCAACCCCTTTTGAGGTCAAAGGACCCTTTCACAGGGGAAGCCTAAGACTATTGGAAAACACCTATTTCCCATGGTCTTAGGAACCAACACACCGCTCCTCAGTGTAGCAAAATGTAGCAATGTAGTTTACTGTTGTCATATGAAGACTTACCCATGCTACACCATGATTCAAGACAAAATTTCATTTATTTGTAATTAGAAATAAATATTTCACAATATACAACTACATATTGTTTTTGTGATTAATCACTATGCTTTAATTATTTTCAATTTGTAACAATGAAAATACATCCTGCATATCAGATATTTACATTACAATTCATAACAGTAGAAAAATTACAGTTATGAAATAGCAATGAAAATAATTTTATGGTTGGGGGTCACCACAACATGAGGAATTCTATTAAAGGGTCGCGGCACTAGGAAGGTTGAGAACCACTGCATTAGGAGACACCCAGGACCCAGGCTTGCTTCCCTTTACCACCTGTAGGCACCTGGGAGCTGGGCTTTGCTCTAGCTGCTGACAATCACCTGGGACTTACCTCTGGCCCCGGGTTCCATCCAGCCCCAGCTTTGTTTGGAAGGACATCCAGTTTAATCAGCATATTAATCATATATATATTACTACATATATATATATGTATATATATATATATATGTGTGTGTGTGTGTGTATTATATATATATATTATACATATTATATATATATGTATATATATATAATATAATATATATATATATATAATATATGTATATTATATATATATATATATATATATATATATATATAGAGAGAGAGAGAGAGAGAGAGAGAGAGAGAGAATTTGGGAATTTAGAAAACCAATTTCTCTCACATACATACCTCTTTAGACTTGAGTGACTACTTTATTTTAGAGACTCCCCTATTTCTGAGTTGGTGCTATGAATTCCCACTAAGCAATAAATACCACTAATACAATTAATGGGAGACTCATGAGACAATTAGGATCTAGAAATTATTGGGAAGAAAAACACATTGGTTTACCATCTTGAAAATATCTCTTCCTTTAAACTTCTTGCCAGGACTAGAGCTTTAAACTTTGCCATTATCTTGTCCTTCTCTCAAGTCTGACTTTCATGCAATTGCAGCTTCCTACAGTACAGCTCAGATCTTATGTCTCTCCTTCTCAAGATTCGCAATGATTTCCCAGTGCTTGTTAAGTAAAGGATTTACCTCTTTTTTTGCAGTTAAGGTGCTACTAATCTGCCCTGACTAGCTTCAAATTTGTCCTTCGTCTCATAGGATTCCTGCACTTCAGCAACTCGCACTTTTCCACTTTGTGAGATACTACAGTATTTTCTCTAACTAGAATATGCCCTTTATAACTCAGTCTGTCAAAATGTCAACAATCCTTTAATGGCTATAGTAAATGAGTGCCATGCCAACAGCTTCTAACCAAGGAAAATGGGAAACCTTATTAACTCATTATGTGTTATATTGACACTAGCATTACCCTTCTAGATTGCTGTCATTATGTACCTTGATAGTAAATAACTTCCAAAATTAGGTAAGCTCTGGTATTAAAAATAAAATATTATGCCTGTTAATAGTACAAATATTCTTTTAAATTAAATTTGGAAACTTAATATATTAGCTACTAATTATTAGATCACAGCTTATATCTAATTTCTCCTCTAAGAATAAATTATTCCCTCCATTAATATTCCGTTTTATTTTGGAGTAAATATACTCGTTCTGTTTTTAGTAGTTTATCAGAAAGCCTGTGTAGCAGAGAATTACTTTTAAGAGTCAGAAACAATAGTACATGTGTTAGAAATTTCTGTTCTGTATGGATAAAAATATTTTAAGTGCAACTGAGAATAAATTTAAGGATATTTAATCAAATTCCCAAAGGTTTTCAAGACCATGAATTTTTATTTTATAACCGTGATTTTAAGACAATTATTAATTCTAAATTTTTAAGGTATTTTAAAGCTACATTTTTATTACTGAAGTAGTAAAGAAGTGAAGCAGTCTTCAGTAATTAAGTATAATAACGTTTGTTTGCATCTAAGTGATAAATGATTTTGAGAAGGGACATATTGTTTTGCACAAAGATTGACTTAAAAAAAAACAAATTTTACTTACACTATGTTATGTATTGCATTAATTAATTAATTCTGCAAATATCTGTTGAGCACAGTATGTGACCCAAACTGTGCCACATACTAGTGTTATAAAAAATATATATATCAAAGTAGACATTCTCTTTGACATTACCCAAAAGCTCATTTCAAATGGACGTTAGTTACTCTAATAATGCACACTGCCTAGACAGAAAGTCTAATTAGCTTTCAATTGGCCATAAATAAATAAATAATTTTGACATCTTATGAGCACTTACATTTTTTAAAATGATGTTTAAGAGGAAGTTTAAAACACAGTATACCACATATTTTTTTTTATCATCATTATGCTTTATAAGTTATTTTTTTCATACTTTTATCTTTATTGTTTAAAGTTATACAAATGTACCCATTTTCTCCCCACTGATTCCTTCTAGCCCCCTCTCCTACCCTAGCCCAAGTCCATGGGTTATGCATATATGCATGTAAATTATTTGGTTAATTTCTTCCCATCCACACCTTTCCTCTGAGTTTGACATCTTAAATTATTTTTTAACACTTTTTCCTCTTCCACTAGCAATATTTTAAGTTGAATGAGAAAATATTTTTAGTGAAAATCTTTATTTTTTTAATTTTTAAATACAAAACCATAGAAAAAGAAAGAAACTTAAATACCTTATATTTTGAGTGTGAAATTTTCTTCAGTAATAGAACCTGATTCAAGGCAGCACTGGATTTAAAACACTTTTAATAGTTTACTAATTTTATATTTTGGAGTTTATAATTCATGTGTCTTCTTACACATAGAAGAAATGTAATTCTACTCTTTCCTAATAAATTTTTAGTGAATAGTCACTATAAAGATTACATACCAACACTATTTGCCACACTGATCTCTATTGGTGAGGTGGGAGAAATTCATAGCACAGAACAGCTTTTATAACACAAGCCTGGAATGTACCAAATTGCAAGCAATTTACCATATTCTGGACAGGGAAATGAATGATGTTTTCTAATGCAGCCAAACAGTTTATCAGGCATGATAAAGTTACATGATATTTAACTCAGCCTCATCTCATTTGGATGCCATGCCTGACCAAGGGATGAGGAGCTATAGCCACATGGACCCTCCTGTTTCTCAAATGATTTCTAACTACCTACACTAATAAAAGAGAAACATGCAAATTGACTGTATCTCTGCTACACCCACAAGCCACACTTTCCAGCCAATCAGGAGTGAGTACGCAAACTAACCCAACCAAAATGGCTGCGGCCATGGAACTGGAGCTAGCAGGAGGGTTCGGTTGCCCCGGCAATGGAGGAAGCAAAGCTTCCCACATGCCCTGGCCATCTCTGGCCTCTGCTCAAGGCTACAAAGTTTTAATTATAGAAGATAAATAAATCCCAACAAAGATGGCAGCCACCATGAAGCTAGAGTGAGCAGGAGGCTTGGGTTGCTCCCAGCAATGAAGGAAGCCAAGCTTCCCACTCATCCTGGCCAGCCCTGGCCTCTGATCAAGGCTACAAAGTTTTTATTATAGAAGATAAATAAATCCCAGATACCTGCTTCCAGCTGGCCCTTGAGTAGAGGCATTGAAAAAAATAAAAAAGAATAAAAGGAGGGGCTCGGACTTTGGGTCGCCAGAGGGTGATCAGGCCAAGATGAGACAGCAGTTGTGGTTGATCAGGCTGGTGGGGGGCAGGCCCATTGTGGGTAAGCAGACCAGCAGGGAAGCCAGTTGGGGGTGAGCAGGCTGTCAGTGGGGGTCAGTTGGAGGTGATCAGAACAGCATGGGGGAAGTTTGGAGTGAGCAGGCCAGCAGGGGGGCAGTTGGGGGAAAGCAGTCCAGTTGGGAGGAAAAGTAGAGGTGAGTAGGCCTGCAAGGGGGGAAGCTGAAGTGAGCAGGCTGGTACAGAAGGCAGTTGGAGGTAATCAGGCCAGCATGCAGAGTGGTGAGGGGCAATCAGGCAGGCAGGCAGTCAAATGAGTGGTTGGAGCCAGCAGTCTCTGATTATGAGAGGAATGTCCGACTGCTGGTTTAGGGCCGATCCCTGTAAACCAGCAATAGGGCATCCTTCGAGGGGTCCTAGATTGAAGAGGGTGCAGACCAAGCTGAGGAACAGCCCCTGACACATGCATGATTTTCGTGCACTGAGCCATTAGTCTATATAATAAAAACCCAGTGGTTGTAATGCTGTAACGACCAAACAACTGGTCACCATGAAGTGCATAGAACACCTCTCAGTCCCTCCTCCACAAGCTCTGATCTCAGCAAGTCTGACTGCTGGTGGGTGGACAGGGCCACATGATTTCACACACCGAGCTTCTAGTTGCCATATAAAACACACACAGTGTAGTCTTTGCAACAGTAGCCTCAAATCTACCTAAACCTAGCACTTTTTCCCCCGCCAAAATAGACAGAATAGAAACATATTTTCAAAGTAATCAGTATAATAGCTTATTACAACATCCAAAAAGAGGAATCTATAGATTACACCTGAAAATATACCGAATTTTGACTTACAACATAGTAAACACATTTTATTCCTAAATATATTTGCCCTTTCATTTAATAGAAAATATAGTTGCATATTTAAGCTACAAAATTATGCCTAGGTATCAACAAATCTAAGTTATTGTTTACACAAGTTCAACTAATTGTTTGATATAAATAAATACTTAGCAGATGATCAGCAGGCATCTGTTTCCTTAAGTTTAGTGAGGTTTTTCTTGAATAGTCTAAGTTAATGAATTAATGCTAAGAGTTGGCTGAGTCAGAAATAAGCAAAACATTGTACTTAGAAGGCACAGAAATATTAAAAGTCACAGAAATGTTTTTGAAATGGACTTTTAACAAATTGTCAGCTTAACTTATTTTCCACCTACTCAACTTACAGATATATGTATGGTATTCTTGAATTTCTGTTTCAGAGTTTTGTTCAAATTGTTGTAGTACCCCAGGCCTCAAATAATTTAATTCTACTGAGCTCAATTTTTCATCCCAAGGAATATGACACTTCTCTATACTGTATATTACCTAAATTATACATCTCATAAAAAGATTAAAAAATCTAGGCAAAATTTGAATGTGATATTCATCTGACAATTAGATGTAATAAAGTAATCTAATATACATAATTATTTTAACCTATAAATCATAAAACTGTCACCATTTAAAATAATAATTTTGGATAGGATAGCTTTAATGCATTTTAATATTATTTTTATTATTTTAATCCATTTAAGTTTTTATGGTATTCTCTTTCTTGATAAATTCAGAATGAACATTTGCCATTTGGTACATTTCCCCTAAAGATAGTCTCATCTTTTTTTTTCTGGAGTCAATGAAATAAAATTTCTATTTTCTCAGATGTTTTACATGGCAAACCACCTTACATTTTTTTACCTAACTTTCATAATGTTTCAATGATATAAATTGATATGTTTTAAATGTCATAAGAAATGTAATAACAATATAAGAAAATCATGACCCTTCACAATGTCATGTCACATATTGTTAATGGATTTGAGTTTAGAAATAAGAACTCTAGGTTCTATTATTGTATTTCACTGGTTAGTGATTTAAAGAATAAAATGAGTACAGGATATTAGAGTTATATTTAGTGTTATAACAAATTTTGATTATCTGTGTAAGTGGATAGAACATATTACTCTCCAAAATAGATATCAATAACAGTAAAGTTAAAAATATAAAGGTATTTAGTATTTAATTCTAGTTTCAGAGAGTAAAATATTTTAATAAGTCCAGTCATGCTTAGGAACAGAACAAGTACAAATTATACTTATAAAAATGCTTAAAGAACTCCATAAGAATTATTCATTATTGTTGATTTTGCATAAAACTCATCACCAGGGTAAATTGTTTAGGATTTATTTATTTGGTTGGTTATTTATTTATTTATTAAAATATGTTGGATACCATTAAAAAAATAGTCCTTGGCCAGTGTTCTTAGTGGTTAGAGTATGGACCTGCTCACTAAATGGTATCAGGTTTGATTCCCAGTAAAGAGCCCCCAATGGGGGTAAGTGTAGGAGACAATCTCTTTACTCCCTCCTTCCTGTTCACTCTCTATAAGTCAATGGAAAAAAATTTCCTCAGGTGAGAATTAACCAAAAAATAAAAATTAATAATTAAAAAATGATACATAATACATGTGTATGTAAAAAAAAGTCTACATAGGTCTGGGAATACATTAAAGATTAGTTGAAATTGCAAATAATAAGGATTAGGGACAATGTTATCAAATGCTTATGTCTTCAAATTTTCCTCGATCTATTTGTTGTTGTTCAAATAATGTACAATATTTATTTAGTAATTGAATAATGAGAAGACAATATATATATATATATATATATATATATATATATATAGTGAATAAATAGAATCATCTAGAAAGACTAACAGCATAAAACAGAGCATATTTCAGCCAAATCTCTTCTATCGTTTAGGTCGTACATGTAGTTTCTGGTTATGTTTCATTTAGAGGTAAAATGATAAGGAGAATTTTATAAAATATGGAGGTTTTTAAAATTAAATTTATTAGAATAACATTGGTTAATAAAATTATGTAGGTTTCAAATATACAATTCTATGATATATTGTCTGTATATTATATTATGTGCCCTCCACCCAAAGTCAAATCTTCTGTCATCATATATTTGATCCTTTTTATCCTTTACTACTCTAACCCCCTTCTTTCTGGAAACCACAACAAATTTGACTGCTTCTATCACTATGGAAAATGGTATGGAGGCTCCTCATAAAATTAAGAATAGAGTTAGTATATGACCCAGCAACCTGTCTTCTGAGTATCTACCCAGAAAACATTTATCTATAAAGATACATGCACCCTTGTGTTCATTGCAGCATCACTTGTTATGTTCAAGATATGGAAACAACCCAGGTATCCTTTGATAGATAATTAAGTAAAGAAGTTGTGATACATATATACAATGGTATATTACTCATCCATAAGTAAAGATGAAATGTTGCCATTTGTGATAACATGAATGGATCTTGAGACTATTATGCTTAGCCAAATAAGTCAGAAAAAAATTAAGAATCATATAATTTCACTCATATGTGAGATATGAAACTGAAAGCCAGAATTCAACAAATAAAAATTCTATGATTTTTAAGTGTAGTATTCCTTTATAATATTTTTAGTAAAATCATATATATTTTTATACCAGTATTATTGCCCATTTTGTGTCTGTATGCTTAAGTGAATAACCCATCCATATGTCCAACTGACCTCCCTCTTTCTGCAATCTAAGACCGTGTTCTATGGTTTTAATATCAAAAGGGATAAAATGCTTGGTTAGTTAACATTTCTATATTAGTCCTCAGTGATGTTCATGTAGTAATATATGCATTTTTAGTTTTAACCACTATTTTCTTTGAATTTTATAAGTAGGGTACAATCACATGTCTTTACCTTCTACACTTCATTTGTAACTGTTGCTAGTGGAGAAAAATATTACAGCCATAAAAACTTTCCAGATCCCTATCCCTCCACCCCCGAAAAAAAAAAAAGAGAAGAAAAATGAAAGATAGCTTCCAAAATAAAAATGAAAATTTTTAGTAGGAACACCTTTTTTTTTTTTTTTGATGGAAGTCCTTCCATCAAAGGATTTCCAATAAGAGGTCCCTGCCAAATGGACATCTTATTGGAAGTCCTTATAGAACATAGTTTTCAAAAAGAAAAATCCATCTCTACTGGTTCTGCAGTGAACTGGGTGAGAGATCTTCTTCCTCTCAGTAGCCATAATCTTGAATTCTCTGTTGCTCAAAAACTTTTACAGAGCTTGCCTGAGGGAATATGCTCAGTTGATCCACTCTCAGAAGCTCATGAAAGCTAATGGTGCTCTCTGCTCCCTACAAAAAGACACACCTCAGCATACATAGCCTCCATCTCACACATCAAGTATTGTGAGGTTCACAGATTTTTTTCTGATAACCCAACTCCTACCCTAGATACTCAAAGATCCTCTTGGATTAGGGCAGACCACCATATAGCTGGCATTGAACTGCATCTACCTGTGCTCTGTGAAATTCCTGTTATAACATTATGTTCTGGTAAGAAGCCATCAATATTTATTGAGGTGCATTACAAGAAACAGCCCCATAAAATCCATCCTGATGTTTATTGTAAGAAAGGTTTACAGGGTTTATGCAATAAATAGTACATTTCTTGGAGGACCCACAAAAAAACTTTTTCCTGGTATTGATGTAAGGAATAGTTAGATTTGGGCAACTGGTTTGTTTTATCTCATAAACACTGAAATAGATCTCTTTTTCATCTTCTAGAATATTTTGTGACCCTACTTTAAACCAAGCATAGGAACTTTAGGGGATATGCTAATTTAATTCCTGCCACATCTTATTTTCCTATCCTTACTTTTACAGAGCTTGCCTGAGGGAACATGCTCAGTTCTTCCATTTCTTATAGAACTTCCATTACTTTAAGTGCTTCATTAAAAAAATTATTTCTATCATTCTGTATTTTAGTTTGGAAGCTATCTAAAACTTATTTTAGACAAGGAGGGTATGAATAAGTGAAATATATTTGGGGTATATTTTTTGTTTCTTTCATTTTTCTTCTCTTTTTTTGGGGGGGGGTGGTGGAGGGATAGGGATCTGGAAAGTTTTTATGGCTCTAATATTTTTCTCCACTAGCAACAGTTACAAATGAAGTGTAGAAGGTAAAGACATATGATTGTACCCTACTTATAAAATTCAAAGAAAATAGTGGTTAAAACTAAAAATGCATATATTACTACACGAACATCACTGAGGACTAATATAGAAATGTTAACTAACCAAGTATTTTATCCCTTTTGATATTAAAACCATAGAACATGGTCTTAGATTGCAAGAAGAGGGAGTACAGTTGGACATATGGATGGGTTATTCACTTAAGCATATTGAAAAGCAGAGCACGAGACTTTGAGAACATTCAGGTGGACAAGACACCATCCCTGTACTCAGCAGAGTCTTGTGATTAGTTGGTACACTGGCATGGTATAGGAGCATACAGGGGGCTTGTCTGAGTTGGAATCCAGGCTCTGTCATGTATCAGAGAGTTGTGAAAGTCAGATGACACATGTGATGTGCTCAGAAGGGGTAGCATTGTTTATTTAGCAAATTCTAGACTTTTGGAACTAAGAAAGAACACAACATTATGAAAAGCTGGAGGAAGGTGACCTTAAGACAAAAAAAAAAATTACTGATGTGCTACATATATCAGTGACTATAGAATCTTAGAAGTGGTAGAAGGAACCAATGTGGAAAAGTTTGTACAGGACTGAACAGTTTACAAAGCACTTCAGCATATGGACTGTCCTGTTGGAGTCTCACACAGTCCCATCTTCAGGATGAATAAACTGAGTCTTTGAGAAGGTTGGTACGTTTAGTATTTTGTATTGCGTGACCCTTAAATCTCTTGACTGAAAATGTCATGCTCTCTCTACTCCAGGGGACAGTTAGCATGACTGTCTCACTTTAAAACATGTGTTTATTATGTGGATCAGATAAACCTCAGATCAAAACACTACCCATAAAATATAACCCCATAACATAGAAGTCTATTGAAACAGTCTTTTTGAAAAGATATTATATATCCCCTTATATACCTGTATGAATGCAAAAAAAACAACAACAAAAACAAACAAGCAAAAGCTTATCACTTGGATATATAAAGCTTGAGAACATTCTTATTTTAATACTACAATTATAGTACTTGTCAATGTTTATTTTTTTCTCAGTTTTTAGAAAACATTGTGTCTAACAATATTATATGAAGTTTCCTAGTACGAAGTAGTCATTTCTCATTGTTGACACTATGGTGGTTTGGTTTTCTTAGACAGTTGTATCTTAACAATATTTTATTTTTTAAATATATTTTTATTGATTATAGAGAGAGGAAAGGAGAGGGAGAGAGAGATAGAAACATCAAAGATATGAAAGAATGATTCATCTGCAATTCCTCTACTGGGGACTGAGAATTGAATCTAGACATCTTGGTTCATGGGTTTACAATCACTGAGCCACACCATCTGGGCTTGACTATATTGTAAACTAAGTAGCCCAAACCTTCCTACCACTTTAATTATTTTAGTTTGTTAAATATTCTGATAACTGAAGGAATTAGAGGTTTTGAGGATAAATATGATGAGGTTGACCTATTCAAGTATTACATAGTTACAGGAATAGCTAATGCTATTATGATGCATTTTATAATTGCTGATAAATATTTTTAAATGCTAAGTATGAGGGCAGAAACTTAATCCTGTTATTTACTGATTTATCCTAGAATATTACCTAATATTGATTAGGTAGTCTACACATACCTAATAAATATCACTTGGATGGATGAATGATCTAATCGTACAGTTAATGTGTTTATGGTTCAAGCATTGTACTCATAGTGAGAAAATGTAGAGCCAACAAAATATTAGCTGGGTTGTATAATTGCCTATCCAACAGTCATAATATCCCTAGAGTTTTTAACATTGTGCTAGTTAGAACTAATATGCCTATCTATATATGCTCCAGAGAGGGAAATCATCTGTGACCAAAAGAATTCTAGGAGTTACCAGATTAATAGTGTAAAAGAGTTATGGTTAGAATATCTAGGAATATAATAGTTAGAATTCTTCTTTTCTAGACGGTATCTGCAAGTACCCCAAATTGTGCACATAATGATTTAAGATATATGTGGAATACGTTAGATCTAAAGTAATTTAAGTATTAAATAATTTTTAAAAAGTAGATGATGGTGATTAGTATGTGAATGGTAGCTCCTAAAACTTTTCATAGTTTTAGCTTTATAGTCAGGTCATTACAATATTATCTCTATCAACAGAAATGATTTATGGCTAAAAGCGTTTCCTATTTTTTATTTAATATAGGTAGAATCCAAGTATTCCAAGAGGTATTATGCCCTAGATTTAAAATCAGGTTTAGAGCACGTAGATATACTTATTTTGATGTCATTGTATTCATTCTTAATTAGGACAAGAGATGCCAAAAATTTACTTAGCGATAAAGTTAATAATTTTCCTCCTGTAGCATCTGGTCTCTTGTGGCCTGGAGTCATTGTCTAACCTGAATTTGAAAATAGCCAAGAAAGTTATTTTACATGACCTCATTTAAATTATAGTCATTGATATAGTAGTTCTCTTTAAATTCCACTGGAAATTGTCTGAATATGCTGGTGTCCTTGGCCAAATATTTCTGTAAATCTAAATGAAAT
>PVJN01057759.1:0-12354 GCA_004026805.1 Lasiurus borealis | reverse complement strand
CGTTGAGAAATCAGATGACAATCATATGGGTGCTCCCTTGTAGGTAATTAACTGTTTTTTCTCTTTCTGCTTTGAATATTCTCTCTTTGTCTTTTGCTCTTGGCATTTTAATTATGATGTGTCTTGGTGTGGTCCTCTTTGGATTACTTTTGTTTGGGCTTGTGTGTGCTTCCTGGACTTGTAGGTCTATTTCACTAGGTGGGAGAAGTTTTCAGCAATTATTTCTTCAAATAGGTTTTCAATTTCTTGCTCTCTCTCTTCTTCTGGCACTCCCATAATTCTGATGCCGGTATGCTTGAAGTTGTCTCAGAGGTTCCTTATACTATCTTCACATTTTTTGGATTTTCTTTGCTTTTTGCTTTCTCAGTGGAGTGTTTTCTGCTTATTTGTATTTCAAATCTTTGACTTGATTCTTGTGTTCCTCGTGTGTGCTGTAAGACCTCTGTATAATATTTTTTATTTCAGTCAGTGTATGTTTAATTTCTAATTGGTCCTTTTCATCTCTATTTGGTCCTTTTTCATCTCTTCTTGGGTCTTGCTAAATCTAGAGAATTCTTGAAAAATCTTATAATCATGGTTTTGAACTCTATATCCAGTTGTTTGTTTTCCTCCATTTCTTTTGTTTGTGATCTGTTCCTTTGTCTCCGCATTTTTGCTGCTTCCCTGCATTGGTAGAGTAGCTTTGTGTGCTAGGGATCCTATATGGCCCAGTAGTTCTGCCTCCCCAGTTACCTGAGGTGGACTCTCTTGGTGCACCCCTTTGTGGACTGTGTGTGCGGTCTTGTTGTAGTTAAGTCTTGATTGCTATTGTTATCATTCTGTGGAATTGACCTACAAGCCAATTGGTTGTGAGGATCAGCTGTGTCTATGCTGGGAGAACTTCTGTGCTGGACTCCACCTTAAGTCTTGCAAGATTGCAAAAGCCTCTGTACTAGGCTTGGATGGGGCAGAATCTCAGGGCTGAGCAGACTGCCTTGGCTTCCTGTCAGCCCCTGGGTCTCATTTTCCCTCAGTAACTGCTGCAGCCCTCTCTGTGCACAGGCACGAACACCTCCAGATCTTTGCCTTACAGCTCCCCTGAGCTGTGGGGACCCGTATGAGTCTGGGTCCTCTGGATCTCGCCCAAAACTGGGGTTCAGTGCAGTCCGACCTAGATTTCAGTGCAGTTGGGAGGTTCTGTCTTCCTCCCACTAGAGAAAGCCAGCAGCATAATCAGCCCTTTATGTGCACACTTTTGCATGCACCTCCAGACCTCTGTCTTGTTGCTCCCCTAAGTTTCCCTGCACTCCTCCCTTTTCACAACAGCCTAGACTCCCCAGTATGAGTCTCAGCTGGAACTGGGGTTCAGTGAATTCGGAAGTGGGGTTCAATGCAGTAGGGAGTTTCTGTCTCCCTCCTGCTAGAGGAAGCCAGCCAGGCACTCCTCCTCATCTTCTCCAAGTGCAAGTCTCTCTGTATCCCAGCTTTTTGCAGCTTCTCTGAGTCTCCAAGAGCCCCTCTCTTTCCTTCTTGTTGTAGAACTTCCACTCAGCCAGCTTTCCTGTGGTTCTGGATGATGTCTGTTCTGTCTTTTAGTTGTAGTTTTGAAATTGTTTTGTGAGGCAGCAGTTTAGGTGTTCCCTTATGCCGCCATCTTGGTTTTGCAATGACTCGGGTTTTCTTTACCCAATCTGTGTCTACTTCTCCAGTCTCCTAGGAGAGTTTGTTTATGTGATTGAATATAATAATGTTGTATAGCCATTTATAAAGTTGCGGTCACTGGAGTCCATTAACCCCATGAAACCCATTTGCAGTTCTAGTCCAATAAAATATATTATAATATATATTATAAAATTTTGATATTTCTTTCTACTGACATTTTTTTAAAACTATAGATATATAAATATAGTTGTACTATATAAAATATATTTATGTATAAGCATATATACCATATTCTATATATATGCATATATAAGAAATATATTTAAACTATATATATGTGTAATATATATATATAGTTAAAAACTATATATATATAAACTATATATATATTTAAACTACATATATATATTGATATTTTATGATCAGACAAGATTAGTACCTATTTGCTGAAATAAAAGTATAGCAACAATTATCTAGCAGTAGAAGATGAAGAAGTCAATTTTAGAGATAACTGAAATGTCAAAGCTAGGCTGATCACATAATTAAAATAATCCTGGAGGCTGGTGAGAGAGGATTCAAATAGCAGGGCACTTAAAGGCATTTTCTGAATTCCTCTCGTCTAAAAAGAAAGGTAATAAAAATGATGATAATAATAATAAAGCATGTATTTTTATAAGTTTAGATTTATGAATATTGGATGGTAGGAGAGTGCTCTTTAAGAAAAAAATACAGTACTAACATTACCTTGTCTCCACTGAGGCTCCATTCTGTTATGTACAAAAGAAAAATGAAATGTTTTTTTTTGCCTTGAATATCTAATAAACCTATGATGAAATCGTTTTGTAAACTGCTAGGTGGTATCAAGACTGGTAACATTACTAACTTGAGTTCCTGCTTTCTGCCAAGAAAACAATAACTGAGATTATGTTCAGGTAATAATAGATGTCCAGTGTGTTCATGTAATAATAGATGCCAGGGATCTCACAAACAATATTTTTCCCAACATTGGATAAGTGATAGAGGGTGCATCTGGATAAAAGAAATTAATGGATCACCAATATGGAATGCAAGGCTTGGGAAGGTAAAGATAGAGACATGCTAAAGGATCTGCTTCTTGTTACTTTTTGATGCTGTAGATGGAGAGCGGAGGGATTATGTCTGTATCTTGTCTTGAAGAGACACTGAGCAGCTTTGAGTGTGCAGTTTCCACAGCAGGACAAAATTGAACTGAGAAACCTGGGGAAAATCTTCCAAGTTTTCAATCTTTACATTTGGAAAGTGGGAGGAAGTCAGAGGATGCCATTGAGATACCAATTAAAGTTATGAATCATTTCCACCCTCTCTAAAAGTTCTGTACCCAATCCCACTAATGAAGAGATCCCCACACAAATGCTTTGTCCTACATTTCAACAATTCTGACACTGTTTATCTGGAGAGGGAGTCAGATCTCATGGGTTAAGGACTCAGACTTCTCCCTACAGTTCACCTGGGCTCTTTTGACCAACTGGCTATATAGAGCAGAGGTTACACGAACCCCAAACTTGTGTTAAATTAATTTGGGACAGCAGCTCACAGAACACAGAAAAGCATTTTACTTAGTAAATCACTAGTTTATTCTGAAAATATCTGCCTCAGAAACAGCCAGATGGAAGAGGTGGATAGGGCAAGGTACGGGATGAGGGCTCAGAGCTTCCATGCCCGCTCCCTATGCACTTATTCGCCAACCCAAAGGCTCTCCAAACTCATCCTTTGGGTTTTTATGGAGACTTCATTACACTGGTATGATTGATTACATCATTGACAATTGGTGATTAATTCAGCTGCAAACCCTCTCCCCTCCCTCAAGGTCAAGGGGTGAGGTTGAAAGTTGCAATTATCTGATCACCTGGCTGGTAGCCCAGGCTCCTTAGGTGCTTCCCAAAAGTCACCTCATTAACATAACAAAAGACACCTTGCTCACCCTGAGCACTTAGGAAATTCCAAGGGTTTTATGTCTGTGTTAGAAATAGGAAAGACGAAATATACATTTCTTATTATGCATCACAATATCACACCCTTGAAAATAATCATCAAATGAACCAAATGTGTCAGGACATTTGTAGATTTTGTAGAGTTTTTCGAACCCAGTTTAATAATCCCTTTGTGCTATCATAACCAGAATTTTCACTGAAGATAAATGGACGCTGAATATTTATTGAGTGCTTCTATACTATACTATTTCCCATGCATTATATCTCGCAACAGCTCTAACAGGTAGGTCCTATTATTTCCCCCAATTGCACTTGAGGAAATAGGTTCAAAGCAATATGATGATTTATCCAAGATCACACAGTTAGAAGGCTGGGAATTGAACCAGAATTCATGTTGCTCCTGGACAGAGTGACCATAAGAATCTCTTCCCTAGGGAATGAACAGTGCGGGATGTTGCTCTGGGCCCAGACATGTTAGAGCCCATGGCACTGCACATCCAAGTTGCCCACAGTAACACCCCCAGCAACTGAGGGCCCAGCCCTACCCTTGCTCTGGGTTCCCTCGGCTCTGGAAAGAGCTCAATAATGCAACTGTGTCACTCTGGGGATGTGTGACAGCCCATAGGATTGTGACTGTGAGTTGGGAGTAATAAAACAGTCGCCCCTGGATGTGGAAGGGGCATCCCCTGTGTCTCTGAAGGGCCTGCAAGTTGCAGGTGGCACTAATTTCACAGGAAAGCAAGGTGTTCGCCAAAGGAAGGACAGATGGTTCCAGTCACCAGTTATTTATTTCTATAATTAGCTGCATGCTGTGATCTCAGATCATGGAGGAAGTACTGCTTCCTGTGGAATTCCTCCATCATTAGGGAAGAAATGGGAATTGCAAGCCAAGGAGAGGATATGTGCTGAATGGTAACTCCCCCAATCTCTGGGCTTGAAACTGTGCTGGGAAGGAGGACATGGTCAGGCATAATTTAAATCAGCCATAAGAACTGAGTTTTAAGTCCAAATCTGCCATAACCATGTGTTTTCATATAGAATCTTCTCTTTCTGGGTTATATGTTCTTCATCTAATAGAGAAGAATATTTTGAGAAGGATGTTTGACCATGGATGTTGGCTGTATGTGCTTAGGTCAATAAGACATTTAGGGGAAAAATATGATACCAGAATATAGTATATTAGATAAATAGATGTGAGCTCTGAACATGTGAATTTAAATCTCAGACCACCACCTGTCTATAAAATGGAAAAAGTTAGTGTGAGAATTGAATTAGGATATACATGCAACATTCCTAGACCAGTGATTGGCATAAAGCAGGCACTCAATGATTGAGCATTAATTTTATTATTTTTTTAATTTAGTAGAGAAGAAAAAAAACAAAATATTTATCTAATGTGTCAAGTAGGTCTAGTGCTAAAACTAATGTAGAGCAATTCATTGAAGATTTTTGAGGAGAGAGAGAATAATTAATATTGGCAGCATTCTCTGGTCCACTTTTGAAAATAGGCACTTTTTCTCTACAAATTATCTTGTAATGATGCAGCTTTCCATGACTAGCTTTGTGGATTGCTACTTATGCCCAAACCATCCTCCCTTTCTGCATTCTCTGACCCTCTATTCTGCTTTAGAAGTAGGATTAGAATTTAGAATATGTTAATGCATATATTTTTTATATATTCCCTGGAATTAGCACTTCACACAACTTGCATCAGACAACAGGGAATGTACATGTGGAGATAAACGGAATAAAAAGGAACCATCCATTTTATGCAAACCAAGAAAAGCAAACAGACTCACAATTCAGCAAGAGTCTGTCTGCTGCATTTATCTTAATGGATATTTTTAAGGCAGTTATCCTCCTAAACAGCTCTGGGCACTTTGCATGTATTTGTTGCAAAACCTCCCAATGATTCTGTACATTGCAAGAAAAAGAAAGCAGTCCTAGTAATAGCACCGTAGTACATACTAGAGGCCAGATGCTCAAAACTCGTGCAAGAGTAGGCCTTCCTTCCCCAGGCTGCCTGCACCAGCTTCCTCTGGCACTTGAGACCTGAGATTCCCTGGCAGCCCCTCCTTCAACGGGAAGGTCGTCTGGAAGGGCATTTGGTCTAATTAGCATATTATACTTTTATTATTACAGATGGTAAGCCTCCGTGTCACTGTATTTCCTCCTTTAAACCACAGCCCACCAAAGTGGGTGTAGGTAGAGAAGAAAATTAAGATAATATAGATTGTACTATATAGCTCAAACTCATTGAGCCTAAGATCTTGCTGTCCACCTCCCTCAATGATCTGATGACCTTTACTTCAATTAATGGCACCTACATCTCTCCTTTTCAACCAGCAACGCATTTAGAGTCATCTTGGATACCTATCTTCCCATCTACACTCACTTAGGATACCTTGCCCAATGCATTAGAGGGGGAACAAAGTAAATGGTGTGGGTGGGGGTTGATAAAATAGAAGGATATTGCAAATGTCCAAACAAAATCTAACAATAGCTTAGCTTGAGGGCATTAGTGATGGAGATGAAGAGAGAAAGAAAGAATTGGTAGATATTGACAAAGTGTAAATAGTGTTGCACAAGGTCCCAGAGTGAGGGTTTGACAGAACTGGGAGTCTAACTGGAGTCTTTGAACCAAATTCCAGTACAATTTCTTCTCCATTTCCATGCCAAGGCATGTCTTTTAAATGGAGGCATACATTGACAGGAGATGATGATTTTCAGGTTTTTTTATATGAAAAATTGAGTTAATAATGGTAGCTACCTCATATGGTTATTGGAATGATTGAATTAGAAAACATATAAAACAGATTTAGTTCTTTGCTAGATAACATAATGAAAACTCAATAAATGTATGTTTTCATGTCTTATAATAATTATGAATATAGGTTCAAAAGGCAAAGCATGGGGAGGGGGGCAATTTAGAACCGCAAGATTCCTACTACACCCTCTGCATCTGCTTCATGCTCTCTCTGGGTTTATCGAAGTCAGAACCCAGACAATGTGAGTATTCAGTCTCGTTCCTGCCTCCCAGCTTACACAGATAATGGGAGATTATAAAAGGGCTTCCATTCTGCCTCATCCTCTAGCTTGTGTGTGTGTGTGTGTGTGTGTTTCAGATGAATTTTGTGACAAGAGGAAGATGCTGCCTTAAATTGTCCTTGTGCTTTTCTTGATTGAAGGTATATTTTTCAGACTAAGTATTTTACTTTCATGTGACTGTTCATGAATCTTCTTTTCTTTTTTACCCCATACTTTTCCCTCTCTTTGGTCAAGTTCTATCTCCTCATATTACTTAGGTCTGTATCTGCCTCTCTCTGCCTCTTGTCAAACTACCCAAACTTTGTCTGCCTCTCTTCCCTGCGTCTTTGATTCTTCTCCTGTTGAATGTACAATCTGGTGCCAACTTTGCTCTCAGTCCTTGACCTCCCAAGTCCTTGTCTCTAACTTTAGGATGTGAGTACTGGCCAGGAGAATTAGGAAAGTGGTGTAATAGTGGGGATTCAAAGCCCAGAACACTTTACCAATGTGTCATATTACTTTAATTGAATAGTATTTAACTTAACACACCTACATCCTTTTTTTTAAAAATGGAATAAATTCAAGTTAATTGCCAGGCTTACTCTTTATCAGTTTTGTGACCTTGAGATATTTCTTACCCATGCAAGTGCAATATCTTATTCTGCAAGATATGCCTTAGAAGTAAATCAAATAAATGTGTGAAGCACCCATTACACTGTCAAGCACAGAGACTTGCTTAAAAGCACTGCATTTTATTTTTACTTAAAATAACTAAATCCAAGTTATAGATGAGTAAACTGATATTCAGAGACTAAATCACTTGCCTTAAATCAAAGCTGACAAGTGGCAGACTTGGTACGTAAGCATCATTTGGAAACTGGTTGGTCTAACGACCAAACTATGATCCAGGCCACTGGCCATGTCAGTACCATGGACAGCCCCAAAAGTCCTTTGACAGGAAAAAGTTGGCCATGGGTCTGACCTCTGCCTGATGTGTACATGCGTCAGAACTTTGGAAGGCTGACTTTCTGGTGTTAGAGCCTCAGCTTAAAGGGAATCTGTCACAACCACAGAGTAAAGAGTGGGCACAGAATCTCTTCATTTCATCTCCCAATGTATTTACCAAACACAGATTATTGCCTGGTACTACATCTCGTTTTGTGTGTGTGTGTGTGTGTGTGTGTGTGTGTGTGTGTGTGTGTGTGTGTTGTTGTTGTTTTTCAATTGATTTTTGTCTCCTCCTTCCAACCCCCCCACATGTAATCACCTTGACAAGCTTATCTGCCTAATTCACAGGTGAACTGGCAGTATCTTAAATAGCAGGCAGCAATGTGTATTTATTGAATGGGTGGAAGAATAAATACAAGAAAAAAAATAAATGAAGAACTGTCCCCGTTTCTCAGGTCATCTGCTCCTCATGCTGTTTGCATGGGCTGCAGGGAGGAGAAAAGCAATCACCACAGAGCACGCTTGCTCCTGAGAAAAAGCACACTTTGAGAAATGAAGTGTTCCCTGTCATTAGCTTTCAGTCAAGCATCACATCAGGAAACCGGTGCATCAGGTGCTGTGATTGGACCTTGAGGAGGGATGCCTGTGATGCAGACCGGCCCTCCTGTGAGCTGGAACAGATGGTGCCTTCACACACATCTAAATAAAGCTGTAATGGCGTTGGCCCGCAAACACAGCACCGGTGAACCTTTCTTTACAAACGACGACGTGTTCCTGAAATGTTCTGTGAAAATCAATATCTACAGTGCCACTAATTTTCATTTTAGACACAATTTATCTTCTTCTAAGGCATCTCATCAATGGACTGTTATTTTTTCTCATCTAGTCTAATACCAGCAGCATGCTCCTGGAACAGCCCCCTCCCCGCCTGCCACCAGGATATCCTAGCACACTCTATCAGGGTTATCGCCCCTAGAGCATCTCTCCCATAATGCACCCCTTTCCCTCAATAACTGAGTGATGAGTTGCCTTTGATTATCTGATCAAGATAGATAATCACACATCACATGTCTATAATTAGGGTGTGCTCTGATTAACCAGTCGATGGAATAACCACCATGAAGGCTTTATAGCACAGGAAAACATTTTGGAGAGTTAAGTCTGTGGATCATTTAGAAAGAAAACCTAGCATGGTAGCCACAATGTGTGTACATTAAAAAAAAAAAAAGGTGGTAGGGCATGAGAGAAGATACTACAATGTACAAAAACAAAGAAGGGAGAGTTTTTCTCTCTCCCATCCACTTAAGTTGTGGGAATTCAGAGGACTGATTTGCAGTACTCCCAGGAATGAAGAACTAAGGTGAGGATGTGTTAGCTTTTTTAATGTCCTTTCTTCCTTACTGGACTCACTTTTCAGGAGTACTGGGGCCATGTCTGTACTCATCACTATTATATCCCCATCACGAAGCACAGAGTACAGGGCTTAACAAAGGTTTTTAATGGAGATGATGCTCAAGTAAGGCTTTAGAGTTGATAAGAGGTCACTAACACTGTGTCAAGGAGCACAACATAGAGGACTCAGAGGAAGAGACAGCTGGGGATGCCCACTTTTCTCAGAACTGAGAATGCCACAAAGGTCTTCCAGAGGTGAGACATGGCGAACACAAAAATTTTAGATTTTATGTTAAACTAGTTGGAAATGCCCTTTTTGTATTTTTTGGTTGTTGTTTGTTGTGGGCTAGGCTTTTTAAAAGACCTTGATGATTCTCTGTTTACGGTTCCATAGGTGTTACTAAGTACCTGTTATACGCTGGACCCTGATGGATGGGTCACATCCATCAATCTCACACAATTCTCACAGCAAATTTGAGAAGTAGGATTGTTGTTTGACTATTTAAATTTAAATGAATAAAATTAACATTAAAAATCCAGCTCTTCAATCACACTAGCTATTTGTCAAGTGTTCAATAGCCAGTGGCTAGTGCCCATCATATTGGATGGCACAGGCAGACAAAAATCCCATCAGTGTGGTTTTATTGGGCATTGCTCCTTTACACAAGGACAGATCAGTGATACTCCAGGACACGAAAGTTCTTTGCATTGATACTTTTGCTTTCCAGTATTAAGCATTGTGTTGCATGGGTAGCATGGAGGCAGGAAGATTTTTGGTTCTACTTCACCCTTGCTCATTCACTGTAATAACATACAGTGAAACTTAAGAAGCCCTGAGTAAATATTTATCTTGTATATCAATCTTAAAAATAATGTCCTCGTTCTGATCATTATGTAGTTCCAAATGAACGACATTGTTGATTAGAGTTTTACTTCAAATACCATTAACTAATTATTTCTATGAATGATCAATACATTCCCTTAAACTTACAAAACATTGTAAATGAACTCATTATCCAAAATCTTTAGGATACCACCAAAGACCCATCTCTTACTAAACTAATTATAAGTTCATCTCATTTTTCTAGTAATGTGCTGATCTAGAAAGACATTTCATTTTATTTTTTTGAGAACTTGTACTGTGAAGTACTATGGCCAAATTATCCTCTCATCCAAATCTCATTTATATTTTCACCCTGGGTCATTTCTCACTCCACTGGCCTCATTTAGAATGGTCTCCCATTTTTCAGAAAAGGTCACTCATTGTGATGCTGGAAATTGGTTTTGGCAAACATATTCTAGACATCATCCTTGATCAATAGTCAAAGATTCTTCATTTAATATTTATTTTCCTTTTCTCTATGCAAATTAGAGTAGATGAGAACAAACTGTCCACACTTTGTTACTCATAAAAGGTTTTACTAATAGATCATCTTCCCAGTGTTCTCTATACTATCCTCACCCACCTTTTCACATACCCATCTATTTACCTACCTACCTGTATGAATGTGTTTATAAGATCACATAGAGGTTCCAAAAATGGCTAAAAGTGAGCCTTGTTTTGTTTGTTTATTTGTTTGTTTGTTTTTAAGTATTCTAGGGCCCAAAGTAACTTAGAGTACTAAACCAATTGCACCTAAGGTCTCTTCTTCCAGCTTTAGTTGATCTCCCCTTCTCTTTGCAGTTCCGTGGAATCATGTGGTTTAAAACCCACAAAGCAAGCTCTTTCACAGCTGCCTTTAAGCACCTAGCAGTTACTCCATCAGCCTCAAGTCTCAAGGTGGCTACCACCTCCTGAGCTCTGCTCAACTCAGTCAGCTCCGGAGGATCTGCTTTCCTCCCAGGCCAAACAGTACAGGGGGAGTCTTACACCTGCATCCCCTTTTCTGGACATTGGTGCTCCTGCTTGGCCATTGGGGGTGGTATCAAAGTTACTAAAGCCAGCCAATATAACTGATGAGTAGTTCATTGAGTAGTTCATCTGAATGTGATTCAGAAACCAATAAAATATGACGGAAAATCACTTTATGGAAATTAGTTTTTAATTATTCATTGGCAATTTGACTGCAATCCAGCAGGTGTCCTGATAGGATGAGATGACTCCGTAAGTGGATTTTTTTTTCTGTCTGTAAAACATATTCAACATGTCCCAAAATCCACGTGAAATTTCCCAACTTGAAGAGGCCAAGGGGAAAGAACTAGTCCATCAGCTCCAGAATGAGTCCTCTCAGTAAAGATGTCCTTATTCATTTATTCATTTGTTGAATGATTCCTATCTTTTGCGAATGAATCATTTATATAAGAGATAAGAAAAAGGACTGATTAAAAAGATAAAAATATACAATAATTTAATGTGAGGTCATATTTCTACCTTTCCTCTTCCACCCATTTCCTGAAAGGCAGGCAGTGTGATATTATGGGTGGGGGTGGGGGAATAATTTTGAGCAAGGAGAACTGGGTTCCATCTAAAATGCCACCAGTTATTGGCTGAACAATCCTAGCTAATCAATCAACCCCTCTGAACCTCTATTTCCTCATATGCAGATATGGGAATATTAAAAACTTGAATGAAGAATGAAAATACAGTATGTGTGCCTGGAGAATTGTTGGATTTGGGAAGTGACAGTGGGTACCATCATTATGTGGTGAAGTATTTTTTGAAGTATCTTGGAAGGCTAGTATAATAGCTAGTTGAGGCCTTGAGGGCATGTGGCAGTCCACATGCCAATTTACATATAATTTCATCTGGGAGGTTTAGAGTACAGGTTTCCCTGGCTATCAAAAGCAGAGTCCTCTTGTGAAACCTTTCTCAGGCAGAAATGGTGTAAAGTGAAGAAACAATTACCAAGCACTTAAATGTCTTTATTTCGTTCACCATGAAACACTTACGTCTAATTTTATGCTAAGTGTTATCACCCTTAGGCTTTTCTGTTACCTTAGGACACATCTTGCTAATGGATGCGCAGAATAAATAGAGATAAAGCACAGACACAGTTCAAAACCATAGCGGGTAGATACAGAAGCTGGTTCTCCTAAATGGAGCTTGGCAGGGCCACCTGCTACTTAAGGTGAGTGGAGGCTGCAAAACAAATGCAGGACCCTATTTTTGCTTTTTGCCTTTTTTTTTCAAAAAGTAAAAATCCTTTTTGCATTTCTTCTTGGTTAAGAGCTAGTATTGGAGGAGCCAAGATGGCGGCATAGGTAAACACCTACACTGCTGCCTCGCACAACAATTTCAAAACTACAACTAAAAGACAGAACGGACATCATCCAGAACCACAGGAAAGCTGGCTGAGTGGAAGTTCTACAGCTAGAAGGAAAGAGAGGGGCTCACAGACACCCAGAGGAACTGCAAAAAGCTGAGGTACGGAGACGC
>PVJN01057758.1:0-12353 GCA_004026805.1 Lasiurus borealis | reverse complement strand
GTCTACTTCCTGCCCTTCGCTCATCCGTGTGGGAGAATGTGATGCGTGGAAATCCTGACTCTCAGCAGGTAGCTGACAGCGGGCGGGCAGCAGTGGTGGCCTGGGAGCACGGACTGGCCATGGAAAGGACTTCCCAAGCGGACGGTCTATGCGCCCCCTGTGTGAGCTCACTCCGAGCCTGCGGCCGCCTCGTGCAGACAAGACTTCCCCCAGGCCCGGGACGGGGGGACGGCGCGGTTCCCGTCTCTGATGCGCCGTGGGCTCAGATAACTCCCGCCAACAACACACGTCCATCGCAGAGCAACCACGTGAAATGCCTCTTCCCAGCGCCCCGTGCCAGCCGCCGGTCCACCTGTGAGGAAGTCGCTGCCTCACCTGCTCCCACTGTGGCTGGGCCCCAGGCAGCGGAGAGGACGCCACACAGAGGCCGGCTGGAGTTGCCGCTAGCTCCTGTGCATAGGCCGGCCCCTGAGGCCTGGCCCGCAGCGATCCACGTTTAGGGGAAGAGGAACGTGAAGCCAGCCTTGCAGGCCTGGCACGGCGAGGGGAGTGCAGGGGTACCTTCCAGCGGACCAGGGACGGGGAGAGGACCGGCCAGCGCGCGCCACCATCCTTGTCCCTCGTGTGCAGAGCCGCACTCCCCGGTCAGCCGTGAGCCTGGGCCTCGCTCGCTGTGGCTGTGAGGCCCGTGGCCACGTGTCCTGACCCGGGGAGGGCTGGGCTGACAGGCTCAGTGGGAGAGGCTGCTGAGGGGCTGCAGTGCCAGGACCCAGCCACCGTGCCCTCCTCCCAGGCCTCCTGCTGGGTGACAAGGCAGGGCCTCCTGAGAGGGGCCACACAGACCGCCGGGCACCCTCTGTCGCCAGCGCACGGCGAGGAGCTGCCGGCATTGCAGGGGCTAATCCACGCTGGGACACAGACACACAAACTCTGGCCAAGCGGTGCGTCCGGGACTCAGATCAGTGGGCTCGGGGCTCTGAGCCTGGCCCGTGAGCCTGAGGCCGCATGCCACGTCCTGGTGCCCGCGGTGCTGGCATCCGGGGAGAGGCTGGTGGCAGAGCCCACTCCCTGATGCCCAGACCAGGTTTCCGTTTTCCCTGCGCACAGGTTGTCATGACAACTTCCTCCCGCGGCCGCCCTCCCCGGAGCAGGCTGCCTGAGGCTGCGGGGGCTGCCCGGTGCCCCTCCTCCCACGGGTGGCCCTGCCCTGCCTCCAGCCAACCATGGCCCCAGCCCCCCCCCCGGCCCCCCTCCTCTGAGGAGCTGTGAGAACGAGACCTTCCCGCCAGCCTCCTGGCACCAAATTCCAGCTGCGGAGGCTTTTCCTTCTCCTTCCCCAGGAACCATTCCTGGCCCTCCTGCAGCTGACACAAAACCACTTGAAATGCGACTCTTCCTAAGAAGCAGTTAGGCAGCGAGGTTTCTGCTGAAAGGCTCCCAGACCTGAGAACCGGATCTAAACTCGCTCTGCATTAAAGATGGATGTTAATACTCACGTTCCCCGCCGCCAGTGTGCCGCGCTTCTGCTGCAGACGGCTCGGTGCGCAGGAGTGGAGGACGCGCGTGTGGCGGAGGCCGGCCCGGTGACCCGAGTCTGTGCCGTTAACGATGTGTCTGCCTCCAATCACGCGTGCGGTGCCCGGGCGGAGGCGGGAGCGGCAGACGAGCACGCGCAGCCTCAGACCTGCTGGGGAGAGCCGGCCCGGGCGCCACCCACCCTGTGGCCGGGTCAGGGCCTCCTCTCCCACTGCCGTCCCGGCCTCCGGTCCCCTCGTCTCCCTCTCAAAGCCCTGCCCCTCCTGGCCGATGGGGGCCTGGAGGACCCCACGCGGCCTCTGCTCCTGATGCGCAAGGAACCCCGAGCGCCAGACCCACCTGCTGACCCTGCGCTGGTGACCGAGGGCCTCGGGGCACATGGCGAGGGGCGGGGACCGGTGCAGCGTGTGCCTCCTGTTCAGCCGCCGCTGGCCCGAGGGCGCCGCCCACGTCTGGGCGAGGAGGACACCCCGCTCTGCGGCTCGCCCTCTGCCGGCTCTGGCGTCCTCTCGTTGGCCTTTGCCGTCCGCCGGGCGTCGGTGGCGTGCTCTCCTTCCTCCCGTCTAAGTCCCACTGTCCCCACCGTCCTCCTCCCTCCCGGAGCGGGGGCGGGGGTGGTGCTTCATACAAAGAGGCTTCAGGGCAAACACGGGGCGCCCCCCGCTGCTGCGTCCCGTTCCCTCTGCTCCCGCTGCCCAGCCCGAGCGCAGTCCTGTCAGCCTGTGTCCCTCACTGCCCATCCCCCCCCCACGCCTCAGCTGACAGCTGGGTCAGGTGTGGCTGTGCGTCCGTGCCCTGTCCTCTGTGAGGAGGGGTGAGGTAGCAGAGGAGACTGTCTTCCTCCAGCCTCCCGCACCCCCTGATCATGCAGGCAGGTGGGCATCGTACTGCGTCCAGGACACCTGAGAATTCAGGTCCTGGTCTAACTGTAGCGGCGACTCCTCCCCCGTCCTCTCCCCTCCCTGCCCCCTGCCCTCCTTTCTTCCCCCCTCCCCTCCCTGCCTCTTGTCCTCCCTCCCCTCTCCCCTCCCTGCCCCCTGCCCTCCCTTTCTGCCCCCTCCCCTCCCTGCCTCTTGCCCTCCCAAGTCACCTGCCCACCTGAAGTGCTCCCTGGTCCCAGGCTTCTCCTCCGTGGAACAAACTTTGCTGACTTCAGGTCAGCGCCTCCAAACCTCGGGTCAGAGGTGCCCTGGCCCCCCCTCTGCTCTCTTGCCACCCTGCTCTTGAAGGGAAGTCAGAACAGCCCCGGCTTGTAGGAACAGGGTCTGAAGAAATCTCATTCCCTTTCCTGACACCTCCTCCTGCCCCCACTGTGACCCGGAGAGTCGGAGAGTCGGCGGGGGTCAGGAGGGAAGCGTCTCCCGGTCGCTCCCGTGGGCACAGCATCCCCTCCCTCCCGCCTGTCCCCGCCTCAGCGTGGCCGGTTTCTGACCCTCGCAGGGCTGTCTGTGAACCGTCCGTGTACAGTGTCAGGAAAACGACGTGAAACGGGAAGCAGACTGTAGGAGGGAGAGGCTCCGCAGAAGGCCTCTTACTTTTACTTTCAGAAGCTTCCTGTGCGGTGTGGGTGGCGGTGGTTCATAGGTCACAGAGGCTTTGCGTGCGTTTCTGCGGTGCATCATGCATGTGGCGTGTGCCCCACAGGCTCGTCTACGTGCGTCGCCGCCTTACCCTCTTCTACCCCCAACCCCCTCCCATCACCACCCCCACTGGCACCCGGCAGCCACCACGTGCTCCGTGTCTGCGGGTTCCTGCTCCTTGCTGTCTGGTTTGTTCATCTGCTACTTTCTGTTTGGCCCCACACGTGAGCGAAAGCTGTGGTTCTTGTCCTTTTCCGTCCGACTTCCTCACTAGCGCGTGCTCTTTTATCTCACCATCCACGGCTGCACGTGGCGGTGTTCATCCTTTCTGACGGCCGGGGAGCAGTCCCTGTGTGCCCGTGCCACACCTCCCGTGTCCGGCCAGCGTCCCCGGACACGTGGCGGGTCCCCGTGCCTGCTGCAGTGAGAGGTTGACAGAGAAGAAAATAAACTGGAAAAAAATAATATTTTAAAACCAGGTAGTTAGGAACGAGAGGTGAGGGCAGGAGACAGATTTGGGGGAACAGGGAGAGAGAAGAGGCAGAGTGAAGATTCCAGGGTCACACGGGTTGGAATGAGGCACAGAGTCCTGTAACTTCTCCTGATGAGAATTTTAAAACACTTTCTCGCCCAACCGGTCTGGTTCAGGGGTTGAGCGCCGGCCTGTGAACCAGGAGGTCACGGTTTGATTCCCGTCAGGGCACAGGCCCGGGTTGTGGGCTCCATCCCCAGCGGGGGCGTGCAGGAGGCAGCGATCCATGGTTCTCCCTCATCTTGGATGTCTCTCTCCCTCTCCCTTCCTCTCTGACCTCAGTGAAAACGTGTTGGAAACGCTTTCTCTGTGGGACAGAGCAGAGCTTCAGAGAGTGGCAGGCCCACCCACAGGGAAGAGAGCACTGGCCGTGGGGACAGGCTTCAGCGAGTGGAGCTCGAGGCCCGGGACCTCCCTCCTGTCCCAGCCCGGCCTCCCCTGCTGCTCGCTGGCATCCAGCCCCGAGCCCTGGTCTCCCGTAACTCCCGCTGCTTAAAGTGTCTGTGGACAGAGGGGGGCCCCGGGCTTTCAGAGCCTCACCTCGCGGCCCTGGGGCGCAGGGAGGGTGCACTGGACCCACAGCGTCCGCAGCCCGGCCAGAGCAGAGCTTGCAGGGTGGATGGGTGCCCCCCACTGCCCGCCACCCTTTCCTGTCTACCCTCGGAGCTTGGCCTTGTACGGCTGCCCGAGAGCAGGGCCGCGTGGCCGCAAAGGGGCCGTGGGGTGGTGTCCCGTTGGTTCCCGGGGCTGAGAAAACTGGCACTGTCCCGCCAGTCTCCCCAGGAGATCCTTCTGCCCTCCCCTCCCCTGTCTGCCCCCCACTCCCCCCTCCCCGGTCTTTAACCACGTGTCTCACATACCATGTCACCCACTGCCCAGAGCTCAGCTCACTCAGCCCCAGGTGAGTACCCCCTCCGCCTGTCCCAGCGGCCCAGCGTCCAGCGCGGGTGGGGTCTCGCATGCGGAGCCGAGAGCTGGGGGCGCCCGCCGGCCCAGTGAGTGCCAGCCCGGGGCCGGAGGTCGGGTGGTGTGGTTGCCGAGCGGCTGCACAGTCACCTTGTGTATTTTTTCTTGCATGGGTCCTCGAGTCCTTCCAATTGGCCTGCGGCTCCCAGCCTTGTTAGCGCCCCTGCTGCTGGCCTGCATGTGCTGCGCAGCAGTTCCCCCGGACACCCGTAAATGAGGCACGGCAGCATGCGCTAGGTACGTGTGGCCCCGCCCCAGACGCCGCTCGGGCCCGAGTTAGGCTCCCTACCCGCCCGACCCCGGCAGCCAGCTGCGGGCCCACACCGGTGCCGGGGCGGCTGAGAAGCCGGCTGCATGAGCATGAACCGCAGCGCCCCCAACAGCAGGCCCACCCCGGGGTCCCGGCAGCTCGGGCAGAGCAGGCCAGACTCCCTCTGGGGTCCTTGGAGGGCGGCGCCCGAGAGCCCTGGCCACCGGGCCTGACACCCGCCAGGGCAGCACTAACTCCTCCAGGGCACCTGGGGCCCCAGTGGGGGGCGGGGCGGGCAGAGGGGCTTCACCTGGGACATGTGAGAGCTGAGCCGATGCCGACCCAGGCCTCCACGTCAGAATTCGCACCACCCAGCACCGCCCGCTCACCGGGCCTGAGCGCTGTGCGCACCCCCAGGGACCTGGCAGAGCGTGGGTGCCCTGGTCCGCCCGTACGGCACTGGGACCTGCGCCAACTGCCACGCCCTGGGCCCACCAGATGCCCCTCTGCACCTGCTGCCCGGCCACAGCCCGCCGGCCCCTCCGTCCACAGCGGCGTTTCTCCCAGGACGGCCTTCCGCCCTAGCCCGCTGCCCCGGACCCCACGCGCTTCCTCACTGGTGCTGAGTCCTTCGTCCTTCCCGCGTGTGCTCGCGGGGCAATTTCCAGAGGCAGCACTTAGCGCAGAAGAGAGGGTGGGCTTCGTGCACGCGTCACCATCAGAGAGCGGTCTCCCCCGCTCTGCCCGCATAGGTGCTGTCCCTATTGGTGTGTGGTTTTCAGAACTGCGAGCACCACAGCCCACGAGGCACAGCCCTCCCCCTCCCACCCCAAGTCCCAGGCAGGAGGAGGCGGGAGGGACCCGGAGCGCACGGGCTGGACAGTGAGTTTCAAAGGAAGGAGTGTCCCGTGTCTCCAAGTCTGTCTCCCTGAGTTTGGGGAAAATGTGTAAGAAACTGGGTGCTCGCTCTGAAGTGGCCTTTCTCTCATGAGGGGAGACGGGGGGGGGGGGGGCGGGCGGGGGCTGTGGAGGTGCAGCGTGAAAATCGCTGTGTTACCTTCCCATTTAAAGGCAGGCTGTCCCAGAAAGAGGTGTGCACACACGGAACAACGATAAAGGCAGTTCTTAACTAAAATACATATTACTTTCAAAACTGAGCTCCCAGCTGTTCGAGTGTGTATACAGTTTTTGGGACACCCTGTATTTTTATTTTTTACTTCTCTGTGTTTAGTTTTTTTCTTAATTATGTAACAAAAATATCAAAATAAAGAAATACATTTCTAGAGTTACATCTTTTTAGGCAAAAGAAAAAAGCCTTTGAATTGAACTTCTTGTATAAATTGGGCAAAGGCTTTTATATATGAAGCCTGAATTATTCCAATTCACTGATGGATTTTGCTACCATCGACAAGGCTTAATTTTACATTTTTATGATTTATTTGAAACAAGGGCAGTAGGAAAAAAAAATGAGACCTTTCCATATTTTGCGTTTTACTTATGAAGTTCCCTCGCTCGAGTGGCCGTGAAAGGGACAGAAAGACCGTTAAAGGCTCTCTGAAAGCCTCAAAGAGCATGGGTGTCAGTCTCCAAAGGTCTAGGGACCCTCTTTCCGTATGGCAGGTGGGCTGTCCCTGCGGGGCCCGGTCAGCGGGTGGGCAGCTGCATGGACCAGCCGGACCCCGCAGGGACAGGGCCTGCTCTCGGCCTCCGTGTGGAGACTTGCCATTTGCCTTCGTGCTCCTAACCTCTCACCAAGGCAGCTGTTTCTCGAGTCCTCGCCTTGACCTGGGCAGCAGGGCTGACCCCGCCTGGAGCGGGCACGGGGATGTTCTCGCAGATGAGTAGGTGGCGATGCGACTTCCGCGGGTGGGCCTTTGCATTGCAGGCTCCATGGCTCGTTGGAGGGGCGACCGGAGGGAGCCACCTGTGTCAGTGCACGTGTGCAGTGCTGGGCCGGCCCCCTGGTGCAGCTCAGTGCGAAGGTGGCGAGTTCTCCTCCGACAGTGAGCGTGCCCGTCACGACCCCGTGTCAGGTGGTCGGTGAGGGCCCTCGACGGGTCCGAGTAGAACCCGGTGCTGGTGGCCAGCGGGTAGAGGAGGGGTGAGCAGGGCGCTCCGAGTCTTGGTCTCTGGCGTCTCGGGTCGGTGCAGCAGCAGGAGGGCTGGCTCAGGGCAGGACTCCACGCTGGAGTGGCCTGACTTGCTTTGTAGACTCCGCCCAGACTCCGCAAAACTCAAACACGTTCAAGCTTTCTTACGGTGGCTCTCCATCGCTGATCGTCCACATCTGTAGAGGACCGGAGTTTCCGGCCGGCTGATGGCCCGCGGTCCCGGAATTCTTTTCTTCCCGTCTCCTGGCCCCGGGGCCGCTGTAGCACCACACGGAGGAGCGGGGCAGGTGCTCCGAGGACGCGTGCCCTCGCGGGGGCTTCACAATGGCACCTGCGAGCGGAAGCGGGGGACGTGAGCGAGGGCTTCATTTCACACCCTCGTACCTCGGGCTTAAAATAGACTCGCTGCCATTGTCGTGGCAACGCCTGGCAGCGCGGAGGGCGCTGAGTGGCGGGCCCTTCCTGGGGCCTCCGACGCTCCACGGTGAGAACGGTGCCGGGAGGTTTCCATAGAAACCCAGTCAGTTCGGTCTCCTCTGCCATTTCACACCCACGCCGAGCGGCGCGCGTGCTGCCACGTTTTGTCTGTGGGGCGTTGGATCCCGCACCGCTCGCCGCCCGGAGGGTGGAGGGCTGGGCCGGGTGAGGCAAAGGGATTTCTGCTCGGGGCTGTGGTAGCCCGTTGTCAGGGGCCCTGGGCTGGCCCCACTGAGAGCCCGGAACCCCGTTTGTCGAGGAACAAAGGCCGAGGGAAGGAAACAGGATTCTGAATGTTGAGATTTCTTAGCTAGGAGGTCACCTGTCGCCTGAGTTTCAAAAGCCTGCCGTCTCGAGCAGCAACGCCCAGGTGAACAGGCAGGGCTGTGAGAAAAAGGAGTTTCGGGAAACCACTCCGTCCCGCTGGCGTGGCCCGGCCGCACCGGAAGGGGCTGTGTTGAGGGGAGGGGGGAGAGACCCCTATGTCCTGGGTGCTGCTGGCCCCCTCTCCCCCCTCTGCACTGAGGTCAGACTGGGGCCAACCTGGTGAGGATGAGGAATCCGGGCCACTTGGCAGTGTCCCCCCCCATACACCTACCCACCCCCACCCCACATCCCCGCAGCCAGCAGGGGGCAGGCCAGCGGCCCAACTGGAGACCTTTGGGAAAGCAAGGCCTCTGTCCAGGAAGGAAAGCTCCAGACAGGAGCCCAGTTGGTGTTCTGTCTCTATGGTGACAAAGGACATTTTGATGCCTCTTTTCTAAATCACATGACGCATTAATCGTGTAAATGGCTTAACCCATAGATACGACTTTGAAAGTCCTTTCATAAGTGGTGAAATCTGGTTTTCATTGTTTGATTTCGGTTGTAGGGCCTCACTTTACATGTGAACAGAATAATGTCACCTTCCTCCTGCCCATAGAAACGCCATTTGACACAACATCTACTCGTGTTAAAACAAGTAAATTTTAAGTAATTTTTCACACATTTTTAAACTAGGAAAAATTTAGGATTTTTTTTTTTTTTTTTTTAAGCAAAAGGCAAGGCCATGTGTGCCGCTGGCCGGTAGGAAGTGCCTGCTTCCGGGTCCGTTTTCCAGATGGAAACTCCTGTCACATGACCTGGTGCTGCATGTCCCCCGGGGCTCCGGGCCGCCCCCGAGGCACATGGGAGCACGCTGAGGTCATGCCGTGTCCCACAGGGAGCCACCACTGGGCCCTGCCGGAACGCCTGCTGACAGACCAAGCAGCCATCACCTGACCCCGTCGAGGCGACAGCCAGACCTCCCTGTGTCCCCTGACTCTGCCCTAACCCTCTCCTGCTTCTCACTCTTCTGCATTAGAGGTCCCTCCCCCATGCACCCTGGCTTCTCTACGCCCTCCACTCGGTGGCGCTTTAATTCTCCGACAGCACGAGCTATAGTCTAAGCTTGAACTCTAGGACGATGTGGCAGCTACCCATTCCACACCCTAGACCGGATTTATGTTTCCTCTCTTGGGGCTAAAGGAGGACTTGACGGTTTCCAAGAACCAGCAATTGTAGATACATCCAACCGGCAAAGGCGGCATTCCCTGAGTCGCACACAGTGCAGGCTCTGGTATCTCCACCCACTCCCCATGCTCGTCTGACCAGGAGGGCGTCCGTCCATCTGTCCATCCGTGAGCAGGTCCCTGCACTGGTCTCAGCACCCCGGGTCCAGGGAGGGGGCGCTCTGAGGGGGAAGCACTACCAGATCTCTTCGAAGTGGTTTGCATCTGCTCAGCATTTAAAATTGTGGTTTTGTCCTCAGTGTTTACATTTCTGGCAGGTACAAATGTGACGGAGACAGCTCAGAGAGAAGCTGTCTTTGCAGGACCGGCTGGCTCTCCTGAGAGGCCATGTTTAGGGAGGCTTGGGAGGAGGATAGCTAGAACGGGTAGCAGACCTCTCCCGGTAGTGCCAGGCAGTGGTAGAGGAGAAGCCGGCGTGGCTAGGAGGTGAGGCAGAGGCAGGAGGCGCCGGAGCCGCATGGCCCGGCCAATCAAGTGAGCAGGTGCTGCCCTGTGTCAGCTCAAAGTAGCCAGGATGTTAAGGTAAATCAGACCTGCCCCAGGGCCTGACAGATGATCTCACCCAGGCCGCGGGGGGGCCAGTTAGCCGGGAGCTCGGAGCGTCACGTCCTGGGCCTGGCGGTTTAGACCCCTGGGTACACATGTCCGAGGGAGAGCCTTGCCTCACGTGTGAGCTGGGGTGGTGCCAGGCCTGTGGTGCCCACGTGCAGCGGCTCCAGGGGCGGGGCAGCGGGTCTGGAGGGCACAGGCTGCAGCAGCAGCCAAGCCTCGCTGCAGGGACGGAATCCAGGCAGGCGCTGGGCATCGGGACCCCAGAGGGTGTCGCTGGGCTGGGAGGAAGAGGCGGCCCGGGTTGGTGTCCATGGCGGTGGGGGAGCCAGGTCTGTGAAGCCAGAGCCCGCGCTGCGTGCCCTGCTCACGTGGAGCGTATGCATTAAAGGGAGCTGGCGTTCTGGAGGAATAAGCAAGCTGATTGTCCAGGCGTTTCATTCCTTTCAAGTAAACCGCCCGTGTGTTCAATCACAGGTGCCCCACCCCCGGCTGCGACGGCTCCGGGCACATCACCGGCAACTACGCTTCCCACCGAAGGTACGTGCGCACTGCGCTCCCTGAGACCGCCCTTTCTTGTCCCCCTCCTGCCGGGTCCCGCTGACCCCGGTACAGGATCACACAGAGCCGCCTCGCCCTGCGGGTCCCTCAGAGAGCGCCTCCCTGGGGCAGACCCAGCCCTGGCCGAGCTCCCTCTGCAGCTGGCTCCACCCCGGCAGCCTGTCCCTAACAGAGGGAGATCCAGGAGGACAGTCCTCACAATCAGATTGAGCCGCAGGCTGCACAGTCCCGTGAGCCGGGCCTCAGAGCTGACCCACAGGAATGGTGCTGTCACTCGGAGAAAGCAGCCCCACCCATGGCACAGAGTGGCCATCCGAGGAGCAGCCGCGGTCTGAGCGACCCGATGCGCGGTCCACATCCCATGGCGCCCGGCTGTGCGGAAGTGATGTCAGCGCAGGGGGGTCTTGGCCTGTGGTCCGCGCCAGAACCTCTCCCGTGTGCGGGGACAAGCCGGCGCCGGAGGACAAGGTCTTTCTGAACAGAGGCCGTCGGTGAAGGACACCAGGGCCGCAACTCAACAAGGGGCTGCAGGCGGCCCTGCCAGCGGCCACTCGCCCCATCGCAGCAGGATGGGAGGCCTGGCAGCGAGCCTTCTGCTCCAGTGCCCCTCCCCCAAACGGAGTCAGGACGCCAGAGGCGTGTCCACCGCCCCCGGAGGAAAGGCGTTTGCACAAAGCCGTCCAGCCCAGTGGCCACCCATGTCCACCGGGGGATGCTCGCTGGCCGGCTGGCACGGCCTGTTTCCGCGCCGGGTCCTCCTGCCACCCCGGGCTCCCAGGGCCCGCCTGGCGCTGCCCCGCCGTGGGCTGGAGAACTCATTGCTGCGGGAGCCATGCCGGTGCCGAGCAGATGCTGCGGGGACGCCAGCGATGCCACGGCAGCACCAGGACGAGTCTCCTTGCGGAGCTGGTGACCAGGCGTCTTAACAGAGAGCCTCAGAGCCGCCTCCACCCAGCGCGGCCGGAGAAAGAGCCCTGGTTTAGAGCAGACACAGTGAGACTGGACTCGCACTCCAGGGAGCGGACAGTCCAGCAGGAGCGTGCTGCGGCAGCAACACCGAACTCACTCGCGTTGAGGACCAGGCGGGCCCGGTGCTGGAGCCGTGGGGCAGGCGTGGGGAGGGCTGCACGAGCCTGTGTGAGCCCGGGAGCTCGAGGCGGGGCTCACTCGGTCTCCAGAAAGTAGCCCCAGGAATCAGAGCCAGGTGGCTGTCCGCACAGAGAAGGTGGGTGAGAGGCAGAGGCACCCGCAGCGCACTTCGGAGGACAGGGCAGCAGCCAGGAGGACAGGGCAGGTGCCGGCCCAGCGCGGGCAGGACACACCAGCCGCGGGAGAGGCTCTGGGGCAGGAAGGGCCACAGCCTCAGATCCCCGGTGGGACAGACGCCCCTGCAGGACGGTCAGTCCTGTTCAAGTCACTGCCTGAGGGTCCCCTGTGGCCCCTGGAGGCGCGCAGAGGAGAGGGAGGGGGTGCGCGGCCGAGTCTCCTCACGTCCATCTGGACCCCCTGGCGAAGGAGGGCACGCTGTTTGGACAGACGGGCAGCTGCATCCCGAGAGCCAGCTCCTCCGCAGCCGGAGGGACCCCGGAGCCCACGGCCGCCCGGAGGCAGGGCTGCCCTCCCCGCCCACTCTGCAAGCTCCTGCCGCCGAGGTGCCGCCCGAAGTGCACCTCGCTCAACCCAGAGCGGCTGTGCTGGGTTTCACTGCGGACCCTAACAGAGGCATCGCACACACAGACCAGAGCTGGGAGTGAGGTCGCCGAGCACTGTCTCTGCCCACACCCAGCGGCCCTCCTCGGCTCTTCAGCTGCAGCTGCCACGGCCTCTCGCTGTGGAGTGCAGGCGAGGAAGCGAGACTCACCCCGAGAGAAGGGCCGGGCCTGGCACTCCCCGCGCTGCCTCCGAGCCGCTGCCCAGTGTGAGGCGGCAGATGGTCTCCAGCTGCAGGTTCTGCAGGGGCTCTGTGCTGGGTTGGCCGTGAGCAGCAGGTTTTCATTCCACATTTAAGCAAAAAACAAGAGTTTTTAAATGTCGATGGATGCTTAGTTTTGCTTTCCTGGGCTCCGTTGTGGCAGGAAAGTTCTCCAGTTTCCATCACATGAAAATCAGCAGGAAGTGAGGCCTCCAGACAGAACCGCCAACCTGCGCCCGCGTGTGACCTGGGGGCCGTCCGTGGACGGACGGTGCTGGCGCTGGGCCAGGCCCCGCAGGAGGGAGGCGTTGGGGCACAGAGGGGCGGCA
>PVJN01057757.1:0-12355 GCA_004026805.1 Lasiurus borealis | reverse complement strand
GAGAGAGAGAGAGAGAGAGAGAGAGAGAGAGAGAGAGAGAGAGAGAAGAGAAAAGAAGAAGAAGAAGAAGAAGAAGAAGAAGAAGAAGAAGAAGAAGAAGAAGAAGAAGAAGAAGAAGAAGAAGAAGAAAGGAAAGGAGAAAGGAAGGAAGGACAGAAGGAAGGAAGGAAGGAAGGAAGGAAGGAAGGAAGGAAGGAAGGAAGGAAGGAATGCTTGTTGACCTGAACTGAAAAGATTTTACAAGTAGAAACCCAAGTGAGTAAGGTCAGAATTACATAGTGTGACTTTAAGAAAAGTTTTCTTTGCCCCACAGTTTTGTTTTTTTCTCCTTACTATCCTATGAAGTCAGGAAACTGTGCCAGAAGAGCTTGGTCTCTTTAGGCTTAAAACTTAGATTGTGTCACAGTGCCCGTCTCCTCAGATGGGGTTCCATTTAAAGTTGCCCCATGCCAAGATACTTGAAGGGTCATGAGGACCCCAAGCATTCAACGTTTCTGGGCAGGACACACTGTGTCCACTACACAATTTGTTCAAGATCTTAGCACCAATATCATAGTTTCCCAAAAGCAGCCCAGCCATGGTTAGGAAGCACAGATTGTTCAACCAGGAGAAATTTTTGGAGGAAGGAAATAGGCTACAAAGAAGATAAGGAAGCAGTTAACTCTTAACTGTGCCATTAATTTGCAACTTGTGTTACACCATTCTTCCACCAGTTCTGTTGTTCAAGTCCCATTGCCCCATAATTTATATAAAATGAAATCACTTCTCACCTTGCAGTGCATTTTAACACACATTTAGAGGAGGCACTTGAGGCTCTTTAATGCCAACTCTCCTTTCACAATTTAGAGATAAAAATCAGAAACTGATCTCACCTTTGACAGAGTTATGCTGATTGCTTTGGGCAGGACAAGCATGAGCCGCCATGCCAGCAAGAAAGTAAAACCAACCTAGTACCAGGGAATGAGCAATTCTGTGCTGTTTACAAGTATGTAGAGGCAAGTACCATGGGTGCTCCATGGAGATTGGTATACCATTCAAATGGTGACAAGTGATTAATGAGGTAATAACTTCTCTGTGAGAACAACTGACACCCTCCTCAGAGTCACAGGCTGATGGCCTGATACTAGGAGAAGGTGGTGGAATTTTCCTTGGTATTTTTGTCTGCTGTAAGAATCTAACACTGCAAATAAATCACTGGAAGAGTCATGGTGGTGGGTGGGGTGGGAGTGAGGAGGTGAG
Source organism: Lasiurus borealis (assembly GCA_004026805.1). Classification (NCBI taxonomy): domain Eukaryota; kingdom Metazoa; phylum Chordata; class Mammalia; order Chiroptera; family Vespertilionidae; genus Lasiurus; species Lasiurus borealis. Next base: position 11,116 of record PVJN01057757.1, on the reverse strand, counting down.
AGACAGCAAGTGTTATGAATTCAACAGGTATACTTTTTTTTGTTCAACTCTTTTCAAGGACTATTTACCCAGGATCCTCAATGTGTCTGGCACACTACCAGGTGTTGAAAGAGTTGCAAAAACATGCAAGTGCTAGGCTACTGCCCACAAAGGGCCACACCCTCATTAGAGAGTGAAGGCTCCCACAGAACAAATGCAGCATCTGATGAGTTTCAGCCCTTTCCACTGGCCTGGACCTTTCCAGAAAGTTTCATGAAAAAGGGCCCAGCATCCTGAGTCTTTGGTGTTTCCTCCACTGAATCTTATTAGGAACTGGGGCTTGATAATTTCCTACATGCAGCTGATTACTGACCTTTACCTTCTCAGCACTGCACAGTGCAACCCCTTCCAAAACACGCTGTCTGATGACCTCCTGGCCACCGCCCCTTCGGTGCATGAAATCAACTCCTGCCCCAGGAGTAAAGTCTCTGCTCTTTCCCCCAGAGACTCATCCTCAGTGAAGTGTAGGCCTTCCCTCTAGGGGTGCTCCATCTTACATTTCTTCATCATACAGGCTGTGTCCTCAAGACTGTGTCCTTGAGCCTGTGTCTTGTAGACGGTGTGATCTAGATTTTGTCCTCTAGAACATGTCCTTCTCCAGTCTCCTCAAGTATGTGTTCTCCAGTCTGTGTCTATGAACCAGTGTCCTCTAGACCAGTGGTCGGCAAACTTATTAGTCAATAGAGCGGCAAACAGCGGCTCATGAGCTGGATGTGGCTCGCGAGCCATGGTTTGCCGACCACTGCTTTAGGCCATGTCTTCTGGAATGCATGCTTGAACCAGTGCCCTCTAGCTGTGTCCTCTGGAATGTATGTTTGAACTAATGTCCTTGAGCCTGTGTCCTTGAGCCTACAGACTACCTTGAGTCTAGAGCCCCTAGACCAGTGGTTCTCAACCTTCCTAGTGCTGTGACCCTTTAAGACAGCTCCTCATGTGATGGTGACCCCCAACCATAAAATTATTTCCGTTGCTACTTCATAACTGTAATTTTGCTACTGTTATGAACTCTAATGTAAATATCTGATATGCAGGATGTATTTTCATTGTTACAAATTGAACATAATTAAAGCATAGTGATTAATCACAAAAACAACATGTAATTATATATTGTGAAATATTTATTTCTAATTACAAATAAATGAAATTTTGTCTTGAATCGTGGTGTAGCATGGACAACAGTCTTCATATAACAACAGTAAACTACATTGCTATATTTTGCTACACTGAGGAGCGGTGTGTTGGTTCCTAAGACCATGGGAAATAGGTGTTTTCCAATAGTCTTAGGCGACCCCTGTGAAAGGGTTATTCAACCCCCAAAGGGGTCGCGACCCACAGGTTGAGAACCACTGCCCTAGACCAAGGATGTCAAACTCGCACCCACAGGCCTCATGTGGCCCACAACAAATATTTTTGCAGCCCAGACAATATAATGGTATGTAAGAAATGTTTTAATAAAAATTTCATAACTTAGTTTTATAATATCCTGTTATACATAATTATTAATAACGAACTACAACGTTCGCTAATGCCTTATTACTATAATCATGTTGCATTCATTTCCCTTATGCACCTTATGTGCAGGCGCACCATTTTCCTCCACTAATACCAGCAGCAAATATTTGAGCAGCCAATTTCCACCTTATTAGTCCTGGACTGACTTGTTTGGTGTGCGCAACAGGAAATATTTCACTTTCAGAGAACAAGAAAAATAGGTTCATTTGCATTATGCTTATTAATTTATGTAGTTATTCAGTGTCTGGTAAGTTAATGTTCAAGAAAAAATATTATTTTTTATTAAAATGTTCTATTATTTTTTGTTAATGATTACTCATTTATTTCAGCCCTTCGTATTCAGCATGTCTCTATCGAAATAAACCTGTTTCTATGAAAATTGAAGCTTTTCTTTGCAGCCCACATGAACTTAAACCTTCTTTATTTGGCCTGTGTTAGCCTTTGAGTTTGACATGCTTGTTCTAGACCACTGTTTCTTCTTAAATCAAATATTTTTCATCTTGTTTTTTCCCCTACACTGTTTCTACCACCTCCTTATAAGCCACAACTTTAATTTTCCTGACAACATCACTGGACCTTAGTAAGGTCAGAAGCAGAAATAAGGGAGATGATTTCATTTTGAGCCTTGCTGAGTTTGGGTGCCTCTGAGGTATTAATCTGGAGATGACTTACTGGATATGTGATTCATGAATAAAGCTTGTGCCAAAGTCATAGACTTGAGAGTCATCAACAGGTTGGAACAGTTAAATAAAAAACTCAACAATAACACTGGAGATTGCTCAGGGACTACAAAAGGAAGAAGAGCAAAGGACTGGAGTGGCAATCCTTAAAGAATACATTTGAGAGGTAGGTAGGCAGAAGATAAACTTGATGGATCAAGAGAAACAAGGGGAAACCACATGACCATGGAGTCATGAAGTGATGGGAAGAAGGAGAAGGGAAGAATCAGCACTGCCAACCACCACAGAGATAGCAAATGAGATAAGGATTAGAGTAGCTATTGAGTTTGGTCACTACACGGTGGGTCTGATATTTGTGAGCCAAGCAACTTCAGAGAAAAGAGGAAATAAAAACCTGATTATACATAGGCTGAAGAGTGAACGAAAGATGAGAAGGCAGACTTAGGTACAGATTCTTACTTTGAAAAGCCTTAACTAAAGGAAAGGAGTCAAGCTAGAGAACCATGTGAGGTTACGAGACGATCTACTTCTTGTTTTTTAGTTTTTATGTTGCTATTGCTTTAAATTAGGTTAAACCTGAGCTTATTAACAACCTAGGTCCCAGAAGTCACATTAAGGTTGAAAATTGCAAGAGAGAGAGTTGAAGGAGCAAAAAATCTACAAGAGATGAGATTAAGAACTTAGATGGAGTTTTTAGTCTTATACTTATTTTCTAAATTTAATGGGTGAAACCAGCCCATGGCAATATAATATGTGGGAGTTCTAGCTCAATAACTTCAACATCTTTCCTTAAAAAGGGGGAAAGTTGGTCTTCTAGAATAAGGGGAGAGGGTGGAGTTGAGAATTTGGGAAACATTTAAAAAAGCATAAATGAACAGGGGAAGAGTTGACCGAGGATAAAAATAGATTTGTCACTCCATCATTCAAAATACGGCTGAGACAGCGTGTCTCTCAATCAGGCCAGACTCCTCAGAAATATTATGTGCACAACTGTCTTGAGTTCCTGTAGCTACACTCAGCAACTTCTACACTCTGTACTTGGGAGTGGAGAAACAAGTTGGGGGGATTTGTTTGTTGGGTTGTTGAGCAGAATTGATACTCTTACCTAGACATGGATTTGTCTATCTTGCCTGCCATGCTTCTGCCATGTATGGCCTTACTCAATATCTCCTATGGACTTAATGCCTTTTTCATCATCATTGTATTTCTTTGAAAGAAAGTTCTTGTATGGGAAAAGTAGCAAGGCCATGTGATCACACTCATAGGATTCACTGGCCTTTATCATATGCTCTTCATCCAGAAATAGATCGCCTCATAGAATGGGAGAATGGCCCACCGGAGTCCATTTATAGTGCGAGCTGGGAACAATGACTAACAAGGTTGTGAAATGTGGTATATACACCAAAATCAGCAAAACATAAATAGTAATGTTTCTTCCATAGCCAGAAAGCATGTTCATAGGAACTAAACAGCAAAATATCTCCCACTCCTACATCTGATGACCCATTTGCTAAATATCTGCTTCCTGCTCCTGAAACAGCTCTGCAGCTTAGATCATCTCATCATTCACCAGAGACGCAGTAAATACCCCCATTGAACTAGAAGTGGAGACTGCCATCTACCAATAGCTACTTTGGGCTTTTTGTGACATTGAAACAATAGGAAAAGAAAGAGTTATTTTGGAGCTGGGGTGACTGGTCTTGGTGATCACGTGAAAAAGCAAGTTGTTACAGAATAAGGGCAGGGAGAAATACCTCTGGGATGCAGGGGATCCTCTGGGGCACCTCCTAAAACAGTCATATCTATGGTAATCCTTTCTAATGAAAGAGTAATATGCAAATTGACTGTTACTCCAATACTCAAGATGGCTGCCCCATGTGGCCAAAGATGGCTTCCCCCATGTAGACACAAGGTGGCCACCACAAGATGGTCAGCAGGGGAGGGCAGTAGGGAGGGACCATACCTAAAAGGGCGGGAAGTTGGGGGTGACTAGGCTGGCATAGGAGGGAAGTTGAGGGCAACCGGGCCTGCAGGGAAGGGCAGTTGGGGGACCCATGTTTGCAGGGGAGAGAAGTTGGGTGGGACCAGGCCTGTGAGGGAGGGCAGTAGGGAGTGATCAAGCCTGCAGGAAAGGACAGTTAGGGGTGACCAGGCTGGCAGAGAAGGTAAGTTGGGGGTGACCAGGCCTGCAGGGAAGAGCAGTTGCGGGGGACCAGGCCTGCAGAGGAGAGCAGAAATGAAAAAAAATTATCCATTTTTAGGTTAAAAAGGTAAAAAATCAGCCATTTCATAAGATCCAGCCATAAGTTCAGACAGGGACATCTGTTGTTGCTGTTGTTTGGAAATTAAGTGAAGGGCAAGATTAGATGCATGTTGATTACCTAAGTGATGGGGGGGGGGGGGACCAGGCCAGCAGGGGAGGGCAGTTAGGGTTCACCAGGCCAGTAGGGGAGAGCAGTTAGGGGCAATCAGGCTGTCAGAGGAACAGTTAGGCATCAATCAGGCTGGCAGGGGAGTAGATAGGGGGTGATCAGGCTGGCAGGTAGAAGCTGTTAGGGCCAATCAAAAAGGCAGCCAGGCAAGCAGTTGGGAGCCAGCAGTCTTGGATTGTGAGAGGGATGTCTGACTGCTCATTTAGGCCCGATCCCAGTAGGACATTCCTTGAGGGGTTCCAGATTGGAGAGGGTGCAGGCTGGGCTGAGGGACACCCCTCCCCGCTGTATGAATTTCATGCACCGGGCCTCTAGTACTTAATAAAGTCTGTAGCAACACTATACAGGCAAAACCATCATAGGCTAGATTCCTCAGGAATACTGTTTAGAGCACCCCACTAAGTAAAGAGCCCTGACTAACTGAGGCATTTGCTGAGGGTAAAGAAATTGCTAACAAGGAAAGAAACTATAATAGCTTTCCATATTTGCTTTATTCCATTTTTTCTTTCTCTCTCTCTCTTCTTTGATCCCTTTCTTTTTCTCCAACTGTTGTGGTTGCAATCGCTGTCTTTCTAACGTATTCTTTAGTTTAGATGACAACAAGATTGGACTGTAAATGAACTAAAGGAGGAATAGCCTGGCTGATGTGGCTCAGAGTTTGAGCATCAACCTATGAAGCAGGAGGTTATGGGTTTGATTCCCGGTCAGGGCACATGCCCAGGTTGTGGACTCAATCCCCAGTGTGGGGTGTGCAGAAGGCAGCCAATCAATAATTCTTTCTCATCATTGACATTTCTATCTCTCACTCCCTTTCCCTGCCTCTCTGAAAACAATAAAAATATATTTAAAAAGTAAATAAGTAATAATCATTACTCAGAGATGGATGCTTTGACCAATTAGACTTTTGAGGAAAGGGTAAATACGTGTATGTGGTTGGCCATACATGAACCAATTATTATTAAGCCATATGAATTTTCCATTTTTAGATTAAAAATCAGCCATTTCATAAGATCTAGCCATAAGGTCAGACAGGGACATCGGTTGTTGCTGTTGTTTGGAAATTAAGTGAAGGGCAAGATTAGATGCATGTTGATTACCTAAGTGATGGGTTGTGGCATTACTAGGGATTAGCTTCCTCAACACCCATTCCAACCCTCCTATGGATGTTATAGTTCTCAGATTCCCTAGTAGGAAAGATTTGGGATCTGATTTGGGCTCTACCATTCAACTATTCTTGTAATAGTCTTCAACTGTGAATTGAGTTAGTTGGAAGATATTCTGAGTGCAAGACCCCATTCTTCTGATGTGGATCAGGGTAGAGAGGCCAGCAGCTGCAGTGATGGCTTTCTGATTCGCCTTTTGGGTCTGGTGACTCTGATCCTTTCAAAGGCAACGCCATTCTAGAATGTGATCTCGCCACGCGGAAGCCACAGCTCCTTTGGCAGCTCAGTTCTGCAGTGTGGCTTTTGGAGGTGCTGCTTTCAACGAGTCTATGCGTTACACATCCCTTGACTGCAACTCTCGGTGCTTAAACTCCCCGGGGTGGAGTCCATTGTTTGCATGGAACAATCCTATCTGGTATACACAGTATCTACCACTCAGCCCTGAGTTCTGAGACAGTGTTCCCAGATCTTCCCATCCACAATGTCAGAGTCTCTGACAGCCGGAAAGGGCACGCCCTGTTCCTCTCTCTCCTCTCCTTTTCCTGATCTCTTCCCCCCACTTCACATCTTGATGTTTCACCTGGTTAAGAAGTGAACAGCACTCTAGTAATCTAGTAATTTCTAAAAATAATATAAGTAGAAATGAATTATTTAAATTAATAATTTATAAAGAGATCATTTAAATTGATTTAAATATAAATAACCCAATTATTTCACTTAGCAATCATCAGACTGCACTTTGGAAACCTAGGAGCGTATAGACAGGTCACAGGAGTTTCCCACTGAAGTATTTTTCATCAAATACCAAAGATATAAATTCCTAATATAATGCCATTTGTGAAAAACCATTTACCACGTTGAGATGCTACCTAAGATTTTCTTTAAAGTGAGAGTTCTACCACGACCACATTCTGAAGCCACTGCTTCAGTTACCGATTGCTGCCTGAAAGTGAAGGCGACACTCAGACTCGGCTAAGGAGCGGCTCTGAAGCCAGATTTTAGCCTCATTACTTTATAGACACGCGAATCACAATCACCAGTGACACTGATTTCCTCCGCTACGTATCAATCACTTGCAGCGAGCCCCACGCACATAGGGACTGGGGACACAAAGGTAAATCAGACACTCTGACTTAAGGAGTTTCCGGTCTAGTAGTTGTACTTAAAATTAAAGCTGTATTGAACTTTTTCACAATACTTAATCAAGACCTCTGGTTTTTGTTTTGTTGTTGTTGTTGTGTTGTGGTGTTTTGTTTTTTTTTTCTGAAACCCAGTGAAAAGAGCTCTGGATCTGCAATCAGAAACCCTGAATTCTAGGACAAACTCTCTTTGCCTCCATACCTCATTTTCTCACTGGTGATACACAGCTAACGCCTCTCTGAATTACTGTGAGAGGCGAACGAAACTGAACGGTAAATCCTTCTGCAAATGTCCAAGTGCGACACAGATGGAAGGCGTCCTGCTTATTGTGACTGACTTCTCTCTGAGGAGTGCAGAGTGAGGCATTGCAGAGGGCCAGGCTCCTCCTGGCACAGGGGGAACAACGAGGCTCTGACCTAGCTCCTCACTTCGGCTCTACCTTTTATTCCCTGTGTGACCTCAAGCAGGTGGCGTGCCCTCAATGTCCCGATCATTAAAGCAGGGCAGTAGTTCCTCCTTTGGAGGCTGCTGTGCATAGAAAGTGAAATACCGCACATCACACACCACGTTCCATGCCGGGCATGTGGCAACTGTTGAAAAGAAACCTCACCTGCCAACTTCCTCAACTCCCACTGACCCCACAGCACTCTGCCACGGGGCTGTATCCCATCCACTGCACTAGGCCATCACATGGAGCAGCAGTTCTCAACCTGTGGGTTGAGACCCCTTTAGGGGTCGATCTACCCTTTCACAGGGGTCACCTAAGACCATCGGAAAATGTAGATATTTACATCACGTTGCACAACAGTAGCAAAATTTCATGGCTGGGGGTCACCACCATATGAGGAACTGTATGCAAGGGTCACGGCCTTAGGAAGGTTGAGAACCACTGACATGGAGCAAAGTTTTTGCCTTTGCAGGATACTCTCTGCAGAGCTTCTATGTAAGCCCAACTTACCGCCACATGGAGAAAGTGTGTGAGTGGGTAAAGTGAGCCAGAAGCTGTTCCATTTATCCAATCCACTCAAAAAATATTTATTGATTGCCCTCTGTGTGCTTCTCCTGGGGACTCCTAGAGTGAGAAAGATTTCGGGGGTGGGGGGGAAGCAGATCACTATTATTTCTCTGGTAAGAGCCACAGAGCCTGAAACACCCTGGGTGATAAGCTTGTCAGAAGACAATCGACTCCAAGTGGTTCGGAACAAAAGGGCCACTCAAGCCCCAGCCAGGGGGCCTGGGCTGCCTCCTGGGCGGCGGAAATATCTTGCCAAAGCAGCACTGACACAAGCAGGAAGCCAGCTCGGCCCAGCAGACCACACTAAGGTTCCCCGCGTGCCAGGAACAGGGGCACTGAATGAAATTCAGGCCAAGTGCCTGGGCAACAGAAGGTGACAACACTACAGGCGCTGAGTGAGCTCCCTGGGGCCCTAGCATCCTCCCTGTCATTTGCATCTAAAAGGTTTGGAGAAGAGCGAGTTAGGCAAGCTGTTGACTGAGGGGAAACGCACAGTATTTTTGCCTGGGGAGAGAGCAAGGGGCAGCCTCCTGTGGGCTTATTCTATAGAAACAGGTGCTGCCAGTTCTTTGGACACTTGTCAGGCAGCCGTCCATCCTAGGAGCATCCTGCCACCACGGAGTAAACACTGCCCATGCTCCGTGGCCACCCTGCCAGCTCGCCAAGCCACCAGCGAAGGCTGTGTGATGCCAAACTCCGATCCACTGGCTCAGACCTCACAGCTGGCTCCTTGGCTAGCGAGGACCTCAAGGAAGCAGAGAGACAACCTGCAAGTTGAGTGACTTAACTCTAGAAATGACGACTTGGCATTGGGCATCCTAAAAAATAAAAATAAAAGGTATCTAAAGACATTCCAGGCATCATTCAGAATTTCTGTAAAGTTCAATCCTTTGTCTCTTAGGTAATGGTTTTACTAACTTATGAAAGTGTCGATTCACAAACAGCCAAGTGCAAATATAGCTCAAATGAATAATGCTTGATCACAGCTATCACCTTAAAGGTGCCAAAACCCTAAAGAGGGGGCATGGGATTGAAAATATATGACACCCTCTTTTTCTATGAAGGTAGAAGCCTTGTCAGAAAACAAAGCGATGAATCGCTATTTTTAAATACAACAATTTTTCACACCTCTGGAGCTGGTTCCGACGAGACCCTGTTCCATGGCTGTATGTGAGTTGGTATATATCAAACAAAGGGATGTTCAAAGCTATTCACAGTCCTCAGTCATGAATAGGAATGGAACCCAGCGATGCAGGGGGTGAGTAAGCAGTTACCTGGGTCCTTAGTCATTCATGCCGACAATAGTGTATTAAATGTCTTCTGGCAGCACCTTTCTGGGGGCTGGGCTAAGGATAGGGCAAGATGCAAAGATAAATAACTCCAGGTCCCTACCTTGAATAAAATCAGTATCCCTCTCTCTCTCTCTCTCTCTCTCTCTCTCTCTCTCTCTCTCTCTCTCTCTCTCTCTCTCTCTCTGTTTCTCTCCTTTTGACACAGCTTTGTGGCCTCCTTCACAAACAAAGGAGCTGCTATAGCGATATCACCTATTAAAAGCACTCAGCATGGGCCCATCTATACCCTCGACATTTCCCACCCTCCCTTCCATTCCTAGACTCAAGCTTTAAAGAACGGGTCTCTCAACGGGTTAAAACAAACGCCAGTGATGAAACCAGGAAACGCTCGGCCGGACTTTGCAAATCCCAAACACAGTTTTCTCTGTATACAAATGAACACGGAAGTGGAGATTGGAACAAAGATGACCCTGTAATGCAATCCTCACTGTGCAAATAAGAATATGCGAGCGGGGAGGTGTACTCCATGACCGAAACCTTTGTTCAGGGGAGTCGGGTCATGCCTTGCCCTTTGACCACGGCGTCGTCGGAGTTCAGCAGCGTTTCAAGGCTGGAGGAGCAGAATGAGCTGCTAGACAGGACCTTTCCTAATGCAGCACCAAGATCAAGGCCGCTTTGTGTGTGTGTGGCAAAAAGTAAAGGACACTGAACTGGGGTCGGAAGGTTTACATTTGAATCCGCAGCTCCCTGGCTGTGAGTTTCCAGGCAACAAGCTCTTGGATCCTCAGTTTCATCTCCTGAAATGGGAGCAGGGGTAAGACACCACCAGCCCTGATGATTACAAGACGGCATTGTGACATTCTAAAGAAACAATATATTTGAAATCGTGCTGTAAGATGCTAATGCACCACAAATATAAAGAGAGTCCCATTATTATTGGTATAATAGTCTCCAGAAGAGTAAGTTGAGAAGATTCAAGTAGTCCAAATGTGATTCTGTTTGTCTCCTGCCATTCCCCTTCCACAGAAATAAGCAATAGCTAATTGCTAAATGGAAGGCATGCCTAACCAGGAGATGAGCGATGATTTGTGAATTCTGTTGAGTCTAAGCATCCTGCTTCTGCCTCGTGTCATAGAAATGCTAGTTATTAGCAGGCATGCTGTTGCTAGATCAACTTGGACTCCATTTTAATTCTTGCCATAAATCTGTCCGTTCTTTCACTAGAAGGGGCAAGGGGCATGCAGGAGGGAGGCCTCATGAGGCCACTGAAGGAAGCCCAGAGCATAATTCTGTCCCCGCACTGCCACACTGATGTCACAGACAACCCTCAGAGGAAGCAACAGCTGAGCCCCTACTGTCCCTTGTCCTGGGCTCAGGAACTCCGCTCCCTGGGGCAAGGCTGATGGCTGCGGTGAGCACCAGTCCATTCGGCCTCAGAGAGTTTTCATCTACTCCACACTTCCTATTGTATGGTTAATAATTCATTCTTAGCTTCCAAAAGGCAGACAGAAGCTTAATGAATAAAATCCTCATTTAAATATCATATCAGTAGTACTCTATTGTACAAAGAGCAAGCCCCCATTTCATAACCAGGCATACAATTTGTTCCCAACCTAGCTTTCCTATTCCATATTCAGTTACACTTATCTATCTATCTATCTATCTATCTATCTATCTATCTATCATCTATCTACTTGCATATGTGTATGTATATATCTAATCCATTTTCATACCATATTCATATCCATATCTCTTACATAATAAAGAGGTAATATGCAAATTGACCTTCATGCCCTCACAAAAAATGGCTGTCCCCATGTGGTCAAAGATGGCCACCACAAGA
>PVJN01057756.1:0-12356 GCA_004026805.1 Lasiurus borealis | reverse complement strand
ACCCCCACCCCCACCCCCAAACCCCGAGGGTGGCCTGGCCCGCGCTCACCCGGCACAGCACCCTCCAGCACTCGGCCAGTGAACACCTCCTGCCGGAAGACAGGCCGGTTGTCATTCTGGTCCACGACCACAATCTCCAGGTCCGTGGGCTCCTCCAGGGTGGATCCTCCCAGGTCCAGAGCAAAGGCCCTTAGCTAGTGGAGCAGAGAGCAAGGGCTGGCACTGTGATCCCCTCATGTCCGTGGCTTCCACAGGGCCATGCAGAAGGGACAGCACGCGGCGCAGCCTTTGTGTTCTGCTGGGAACACCAACTTAAACAGAGAAGCGGTCCGGGGTGGGGCATTGCTGTAGCAAATGGAACTTTTCCTGGAGAGGACACTGCTTCCTCCTAGCAGGCAGGGCGACCCCCTGCTCCCCGCCTGCCTCGGCCACCAGGAAGCTCCCAGCCCAGGGGTGGTTCAACTGGGACGGAAGTAACGCTCCCACTAGCATTCCTGGTCTCTCTCCCTTTTTCTAACAATCTCTTGAAGATTGTTATCATTCCTCTGCGCGTGTGACATTTTTAGTTAAACCACCTTTTATTCTTTCGGAGCATGGCCCTGATAGGATTCCCAGTCATTTCTAATGACTCCCTGGGTAAGGAAACACAGTCTGAAGGAAGGTCCCAGGCACAAGAGGCAGAGGCAGAGGACCCTTCCCCGAGGCAGGTTCTGAGCGACAGACCCGGGTGAGGCTGGCTCCCCGCATCCCCTCACCCTCTTGCTTATGTGGCTCCTTCCCTCCCTCCCCGCTGCCTTTTCTCTCAGGTCTCACAGTCTCAAACCTCCCAAGGGTCTAGGGCGCCTTCCCCTGGGTGCCTCCCCCGTGGATCAGGAGGCACCTGCCCGTGGGATTTGGCGCTCCGGTGGGACTCTTCTAACCTCCCGCCCCCACCGAACGCAGCCAGCTGTGGGAGCACTGGCTCTGGGTGAAGAGGGTGTTCTTTCCTCGCTGCCGGCTGCCCAGTCCTCCCACAGGGACCAAGCCACTCCCCCACGGGGCCTCGGTTTGCCCCTTTGTTAAATGGGACGCCTCCTGGGGTGGCCAGTCCTCGCCCCCAGCCCCCGCCCCTGGCCGCCAGATGAGGGCCGGGGAAGTGGTCTGGCCGGAAGTGCCCACCCGGAAGCGGTCCGTCTTCTCCCGGTCCAGCAGGGCGTTCAGGAACACCTTCCCCGTGAACTTGTCGATGGAGAACACGCCGCGGGGCTCCTCGTCCACGCCGGGGCCCTGGATGCTGTAGATGACGCTGCCCAGCTGCTGCTTGTCAGACTTGATCTGCCAGGGCAGGGCATGGGCTGGGGGGGGCGCCCGGGGTGGGGGCCTCTCCCTCCCCACAGCCTCGGCCGCTCCCCCCGCTGGGGTGGGCAGCTCAGCCTGGGGCCCCCATGGCATCCCCATCCTAAAGCACACACACACCTCCGGGGACCCGCCGGGGACAGCCACCCCTGCTCTGCCCACTCTCGCCCCGCCCCCCTCACCTGCACCAGTGGGTAGGGCAGGCGCTTGTAGTTCTCGGACACGCTGATGGGGGGGATGACCCAGGCTCTGCGCACGCGGCCCGGCGAGGGCGCCCGGTGCCAGGGGAACAGGGTGCTGGGCCTCCTCAGCCCGGGAACCCCCAGTGAGAGGTCCAGGCTCTGCAACAAAGACACAGACAGCCGTCACACAGCTCGGACCCCAGAAAGCTGGGGAGCAGGCTGAGAGCTACTCTCCCACCGGCGGTGGCGGGCAATGGGCAAGGGCACTCGCCTCCCCGGACAGGCAAGGAGCACCTTGTTCCACATCAAATCCCTGAGCTCAGGACCCTGCAAGGCCCCAAGCCCGCGCCCCTAAGCTCAGTGTCTGTCTCTAGCCCTCGCCCGGGAGCCTGGGAGCCTAGGAGTTACCACAGGCCTTGAAGGACCGAGGGGAACTGCCCATGCTGTGCCCCACCCCATCTTCCCGAGGGCCAGGCACCTTTCCCCGCAGCGTGGCCCAGCGGAGACTCAGGTGCCAGGGTCTGGGAGACAGGGGGACGGGGGAGAAGCTGGGGCTGGGAGCGGAGGGCCGGGCGGGAGCCAGCGATGAGAATGGTAACAACAGCCGGCCCAGCTGGGGGACCCTGGTAGTGAAGAATGTGGACAAGGGGGTGGAGAGCAGGCAAGAGAGCAGGTGCCAAGGGCACATCTGCACCTTCCACGTGGCTGGATCGGTCAGGGGTGGAGGTGTGGGGGCTCCTCGCTGCAGGCGGGGGGCGACGGGAGGGGACACCTGGCCTTCCAGCCTCCTTACGGATCTCTGAGGACTGGCCAGGTAGACCCGACCGACACTCTGGTCAGAAGAGGCCCAGCACAGGCAGGGCTGGCTGGGGCCGGGCGCCTGTCCTTCTGGGCTGGCTTCCTCCCGGACCTGTGGGACCAGGTGCCGGTTTCATCCCTCAGTTCCCAGCACCTGGGACCCTCGGACACACTCCTCCCTCCCAATCCACGTGCCCAGGGGACTCCTCATGCTGCCACTCACGTCCCAGGGCCCAGTCTGTGGGGCAGCAGAGGGGGTTGAGGCACACGTGCCAGCCGTGCTCCCCCCACTCTGCCCCGGGCTGTGGGGGCCAGCAGACAGTCACAGGTCCTGCCCCCTGGTTAGGTTGTCACCGCCTATTGAACTCTGGGCTCAAACCCAGGTGGGCCAGCGTAGGCGATGGGTCCACATGCTCCTCAGACCCCCTGCCGGCTCTCTGTCACACAGACAGCCCGCCCCACCGCTCAGAGGGGGAAACTGAGGCTTAAGAGAAAGCCCCATCCTATGAGTCACTGGCAGAGCTGGCAGCAGCCCCACAAACCGCAGTCCTCAGAACGGCCGGCCCTGGCTACAGGTGAGGTCTCTGCACCGGCTCCCCGGCCCCGTGCTGGCTGGCTTGAGTATGGACCCTGGAGTAGAAGTGCTGGGGACCCCTCCTGCTCCCCCAATCACGGGTGAGGCTGATGCTGGAGCAACTCTTGGAGAGGCCAGGCCATGGGAGGGTGCGTTTCTTACCTTCTCCTGCAGCCAAACCCAGCTGGGCCCCAGCAGGTGACTGGACCCCCAACCCCCCACAGCCTGGGAGATGCCTGCCTCCACCCAGGGTCTCTCCGCTTCTGGCCCTTCTGAAGGGGGCTCTCTACAGCTGCTCCAAGCCCCGAAAGTCCCCCTACCAGCTCCTCAATCCTGCTGACTTTGCTTTCTCTTCCTCCCAGCCATGCGGCCTGTGGAGGAGCAGCACAGGAGCAGATGGGCTGGTGGCCTCAGGGGAGCAGGGGGCAGTGTTTGGTGAGCAGGGGTGCTTGGGTGGGGGGGCAGGGGCAGAAGGCTGCTGGGCTATGTAATCCTCTGGTCTTCAATCCTCGTAGCACCCCCTGCACACCCCCTCGACCCCCCGCCCTGGTTTCTGCCCAGGGTTGTCTCTCCCGTCCCAGGGCCGAGCACAGACACTTTGCTGACAGAAGGGCAGTAACACCCAAACCAGAGCCAACCTCGCGATGGCCCTGGCCGTCCCCTCAGTTTTGGAGTCCTCCTCCCGCTGCCTCATCTGAAACGCCAGCCGCTGGTCACCACGGAGCCTGGAGTCCGGGCAGCAGAAGCTGGTTTACAGGCGGGGCTGGGCGGCGGGCCAGGCTCTGAGCCCCCTGTCGCCGGACAGATGGCAGCGCCGGCCTCCGAGCCTGCTGGGGCTCCTTGCCAGCACCAGCCAAGCACGAGCTACGCCCAGGTTGGTGTGGTGTCCCACCAAGTGGAGACCTGCCTGCCTGCGTCACCGCGCTAGCGAGGGCAGCGTGTGTTTTCTGAGCATCTGAGGGAACGTGTGTTTTCTGAGCATCCTCCCCTGCCCCTTTCCTTTCTTTCCCGCCCTCCTCCACCCCAGACCCTCTCTCAGCCCTCCCAGCCCCTCAGAATGGGGGTGAGCACCTTATTTCACCGCTCCCCGGAGTGAGGCTCCCACCGGCTGAGTCCCCATTTGCTCGAGGCCAGAGCTCAGCAGAGCTGGGAGCCAAAGGGAACCTGGCTCAGGAGCAGGCTCTGCAAGGAGCCCGGTGTTTACCCCAGCGCCCCCTGCCTGCCTTCAGCAAGGGGAGGGGATGGGACAGGGGCTGGGCACAGGCCACAGGTGCCCCTTGTCCTCCGGCTCTTGGCAGGATCCTGGGGACACACTCAGCCCTTCTAGTTGTGGCCACATTGGGGCCGGCCCCCACCCCCAGCCCAGCACCGAGCCTCTGTCTGCCCCTCTCTGCCAGGGCCTCTCTGACACTCCGCAATGCCACCAGCTGGGTGTGGGGCCAGGGCGGTGGAGGCAAACCTGGGAGTCCTGGGTCCTAGTCTATCTAAGGCTAAAACTCACGAGGTCATCAGAAGCCACGGCCCGGGCCTCACCCAGATCAGAGGCTGCGGTGGGGGTGGCTGCACGGACTTCCGGATGCAGGAGCAATTCTCAGCGAGTCCTCTGTCCTCCCACACCCCTTCCCGGACAAAGTGTTGGCTGCGGGACCGTGAACAAAGTCACGTGGACAAAGCCAGCTCACACAGAACCCCGGATGCAAGCAATGCCATTGAGTGACATGTACACACACACGCCAGCCATCTTGCTGTCTCCCATGCCAAGCCAGTACCAAAGGGTGTCATGGACCCACTGCCCTCAAGTGGGTGCCCAATAACACCCCCACGTTCACCCTTGACCTGCTTTTAACCAAGGACCCGAGAGAACACTCTGGAAGCCTTAGAGACACCAGGGCCATTGCCCCTCACTGGGGTCCACCCCAGCACGGGCACCCAACCCCAGGGCTGCCAAGTAATGCAGCTCCCACCGCGCAGAGCCCTTGCTGAGACCAGGCTGCATGTGAGCGCCTTACAAACTCCCGCAGAGGCCAGAATGGTGCCACCCAATCCCGACCCCGCCAGGGCACTGGGCCTGTGAGCAGCTGGCCATTCCCTGCCCCGATGCTTCTCTGGCCTCCGGGAAGTTCCCAGCCCATAGGATTGGTCATTCATCTCCTCCCCGGGCAGACACACAGGCCGCACTGCGGGGCAGAGGCACGGAGCACGGGCCAGGGTTCCAAAAGCCGACTGACCACATCACGGTGTGTGTGTGTGTGTGTGTGTGTGTGTGTGTGTGAGAGAGAGAGAGAGAGAGAGAGAGAGAGAGAGAGAGAGAACAAGGATTCCATGCATATACCCCAGACCCACTGAATTAGGACACCCAGGCAGTCATGGAGCCCGTGTGGTTCTTGGAAACACTGGGGGACCGGGCAGCACTGAGCTGTAAGGTGGGACTTCAGGGTCAAACAGCCCTGAGGGGGCTTCAGCCCTTCAGGCAAGGCCCTCCGCCTCTCAGGGGCTCTGGGTGTGGGGGAGCCAGAGCCTGTGGTGAGCGCTGGGTGAGTGATCACTGCCACCTCCATTCTGTTCAGCAGCAATGAAGAGACAGTGCCCGCCAGAGGCCCTTTGCCAGCGTCCGTCCTGCCTGCGGGCCTGGGGCAGCCCCAAGGCCTCTGCTTCTCTCCGTCAGCCCAGGCAGGTTCACACCCAGGAGTTAATAGGCAAGGCCCCGCTCTCAGGAGCCTGGGAAGAAAGCTAGGCATGTGGCTGGATGCTCGCCACCCTCGGCAAAGGCAGGGCGGAAAGTGTGGAGACACGCCCCCTTCCCCTCCTGGCGTGGGGGCTTCTGGTGAGTGGGAGCAGGAGACCTGAGCTTGGGCTGGATATTTGCTGACTGGGGTCCAGCTCCCCGAGTCCTGCCCACAGCTGCATGTCTTGGCTGGATAAAAGGGAGCACTCATTTTCTATTCACCCCCTCCTGCTACAGTGGGGCAAACCTGAGAAAACAGGATGCAGCAGCAGCTTGGGGAGGTGTTTGGGTGCAGGGACGTACCTCCAACACGGCCTAGGCCCTGGGTTTCTCAGATTCAAAGAACCAGGCAGGAGGTCTGTAGCCTGGAGGAGCCTGGGCTGGGGGTGGGTGTGTGTGTGGTGGGGGTGCGGGGGAGAAAAGAGACCGGGTGCCATGGAGGTCAAGAATCCTTGTTCTGGACTCCCCACCAGCCCGAGCCCCTAGCCCCAGCCTGGAATCCAGGCCACCCCATTCCTGGATGGCCTGGCGAGCATCCGGCACGCCAGGAATGGGCCCAGCTGTCGGCCTGGCCCGCAGCATCCCCGGGCTCCCCTCCAGCTGCTGCAGGCTTTAGGGGAGGAATGAGGCAAAGGCCGTGGGAAAGCAGCCGTTTCCTCTGCCGTTTCCCGCTGTGCCATCCAGCCCTCCGGCCACCTTGGAGGGCCACTCCCCAACGGCCACCCTAACGAGAGGCTGGCAGCCCCACTCTGCACTGGGAATAGTGCGCATCTGCTGCTGAGGGTGCCCTCTTGTTCTAGGCACTTTCCCACTTTGCCCCTGGGCCGGGCGTCTTCACACTTTGCCAAGTGTGGGTGGAGCCTCTTTCTTCCAGAAACCACGTGGCTCACTGGCCAGACACAGGCTTGGGGTCCCTTCCCGCAGGGTATGGACCTGTCTGAATCATTCCTGCTACCCCAGCCCCTCTGCCACCCCCAGGGTAAGCTCGACTATTGGAGACACTGTGGGCAGAGGATGGGGATGACAAATGTCTGTTTTGAAAAATACACACTCGAAGGCCCCTGGTTGAGATTTTTAGGGGACCCAAGCCGGGGAAGGACATGCTTCGCCCAAGGCAAAGAATCTGCCCAGCCTAGTCTCCAGGACCCTCACCCCCACCCAGGGGCCCACCCCAGACAGCCCTGCAAAGCTTGAGGCCGACCTGCCTTGGGCGTTCATGGAGGTGCAGCAAAGAGTGTCAAAGGGCAGCCACCGGACCCACGTGGCTGGACAGGAGAGGCCCAAAGTCTGAAAGCTGAGCTGGGCGGGGAAGGGTGGGCTGGACCCTCCTTCCTCTGACAATGGAACTAATTTAAGCCTCTGTGTGCAGGAACTTGAGCAGCCAGGCCCACTGGCTGGCCCCTCACCCCCACCTGAGTCCCAGCTGTCGGGGAAGGCATTCTGTAGTACCCCTTGGGGGAGGGGCAAGGAATCTGAGAGGTTTCTACCCCCCCCCCCGCCCGCTCCCCTCTACAGAGTGGAACCCCCAGGCCCAGAGGAGCAGGTCTGTGGGAATGTGCCTGCGATGATAAAGCTGTGACAGCTGGTGGTGTGCTGGGCAGAAATGTCGTGCCTAGGTCAAGAGGGGAGGGAGCATGGGGGTGCTGAGGTGTCTGAGCCCTACAGGGGGGGGAGGGTGGTCTCCAGCAGGGGGCTGGGAGGGCAGAGGCCTTTCGGGCTTAGGTGATCCACGCTGTGCTGAGCCAGCTGGACATGGCAGCTGAGGCCTAGGCATAGGGGCACTGTCTGGGGAGGGGTTTAAGGGGGGACAGTAGGAGGCCCAAAGGCAGGGGAGGAGGTGGTTGGAGCCTGGTGCTAGGTGCCCTGAGGGGCCAGCTGCTGTGCAGGGCTGAAATCTGAGCTGGCCAGCCGGATCTGGAGGTCTGTGGGAATTAGGGGGCTGCAGGAAGCCCCTGTGGTGGGTGCTGGGAAGCCCGCCTCTCTCCAGCATCCCGCGCTGCCTCATGGGCCTGGAACTGCAACAGCAGCGATACTCCTAACGCTGCCCCGTCCTGGCCCCTGGCCTGTGGCCTGTGACCCTGGCCCAGCCCAGCCCTGGGAAGGCAGGAGGCCACTGAGGCCACGCTCCATTCTTGGGCCCAGCAGCCAAGGGCCTAGGAGATGTGGTCCTACTCATGGGGGCGCCCAGGGGGGGAGGAAGGGGCAGTCTGTGCCTCCTTCAGCCTGTCCTGCCCCCTCCCGTGCTGGGGATGCGGAGGGCTTTGTGCTGGGACTGACCCGCTTCCCTGGGCACAGGGTACTCCCCAGGGAGAGCGAGTTCCTGGAGGTGGAGCTGCAGCTGTTCCTGCTGGCAGGGCTCTCGGAGAGGTTCTCAGACTCCCCCAAACCTCAGCAGGGTCCCCACAAAAAGACAAAAATCCCGCCTTACAGCTCCTCCTTACAGCTGGGGGTGCTTCTGCGGCTCCATCCTCCCCCTGCCCTCCACCCCAGGGCTTCGGGGCACCCCTCAAAGGGAGGGGCTGGCCTGCTAGGGGGTCCTCTGGCAGCTCCCCAGCTCGGCTCCCCGTCTGTCCGGCAGAGGCAGTTACTCTGGCACCTGGACCCCCCTCCCTCCCGGGGCAAACAGCTCCCTGGGCAGTGGCGCCTCACCCCGGACCCTCAGCTCACAGGCCCACAAAGGCAGCCAGAGCCAGGAGACCCCGGCGCCCTACTCTGAGACTGTCCGGCAGGCAGTGCAGGGCGGCAGGGACCCCGTGCGGCGCCTGTGCCTTACCTGGGCCAGCACCCCAAGGGCCAAGAGGAGCGCAGTGTCCATGGGGCTGCGGATGGGCTGAGTGTCCCCGCCGGCGGGCAGAGCTGCGCCTCCTGCTCACAAGAACCCACTAAGTGACAGCACAAGTGCGGGGTGGAGGGGCAGTGAGTGGCTACACGTGGGCGGGGCGGGGCCGCTGCTGAAGGACAGCACAAGTGTGCGGGCTGGGCATCTGGTGAGTGACAGACAGCACGTGTGCTGGGGCGGGGTCTGGGCCTGAGTGGCAGTGCAAGTGTGCGGCAGGGCTGGGGAGGGGCCGAGTGAGTGACAGCCTGTGTGCTGGGGGGAGGGGGGAGGAGGAGGGAAGGGGGACGGGCCAGGGCTGAGGGGCAGGGACTTGGGCTCAGTGACAGCCCGGTGCAGGGATAGAGAGCCAGGTCAGGAATGAATGACAGCACCGTGTGGGCAAGGTCTGGCGCTGAGTGACAGCATTGCAGGGGTGGGGGCGTTCAGCTGGGGGTGGGGTGACCAGGGGCTGAGTGACAGAGCTGCGTGCAACTGGTTGGGACTGGGGGACGGGCCGCGACTACACTTGGGAGGCCGATGGCACGCCCTGTAGGGTCGGGGAGTCGGGGAGTCAGGGGGCCATTCTGGGGTGCTCGCCCCCAGGATTAGACAGTAGAACCAGGGCTGTCTGAAAAGGCAGAGGTCGGCGACGTTCTGCTCGGGTACCAGAGTGGACTCATTCACTCATTTCCTTCGTTGACGGGCCCCCAAACCTGCCGGGCGCACTCCTGCTCCCGCAGGGCCACTCGCTGCGCCCTCTGCCTGGAACGCTCTTCTCCGCCTTAAAGGGCTTTGTCTGATGGCGGCTCCTCACCAGCTCATCAGGCGCGGTCACTGCCCTTCATGGCATCTCTCAGCTTGAGTTACATGCGCCAAACGTGCTCACTGTCCACTGGGGAGCTCGCCTGGCCCGCTTCTTCCCCGAGACCCCCCACCCCCACCCCGGGGCCAGCACAGAGGAAGGCAGGCACCCACCGCCCTCCCACCAGCCAGAGCCGTCCTCCCGCTCTGGTATCCTGCTGGCAGGTACAGGTTAGCCTGCCCGCCTCTCTCCCAGGCCCAGCGTGTGCCGAGGAGCGGGGAGAGGGACGGAGGGGAGGGAGGACCCCGGGATGACACGTATTCTGAGGAGCAGAGCAGTGGGGAGTGGGGCTGCTGACCAGCCCCCGCCCCGGCCTGGGGAGCCCCCGTCTGGGTCTCTGTCGCAGGAGCAGGCCGGGCCTCTTGCTTTTCTCTCCAGATTGCCGGGCTGCCGAGCAGGTGCAGCTCCATCTGTGCCCTTGGCCTCGTTGGAAGGAGGCCAGGCTACCTGGGGGAGGCGTTGGCAGCGACTGGGTCCCCGGCATTCACTGCGCCAGGTGGGGAGCGGAGAGCCCCCTCCACCTCCAGGCTCTGAAGCCCTGGGGCCGGGGAGCCAACCCCGGGGGCCTCCCTCCTGCCTCTGAGGGCCGGGCAGCCAGACACGGGGCCAGGCCCTCAGTGCTCTGGGCTTCTGCCTCCCGGCACCAGTGCAGGAGGGGGCGTGGGCGGGGAGTGGAGTGGCCGGACCACCCCGAAAGCAGCAGCCCTGTTCCCCTGGGTCACGCCGAGCAGGAGCTGGCCCTCTGATCGCCTCTGCTCCCTGTGCCCCCTGCTCTTCCACCTTCCCTCTGCCGGTCTCAGTTGCCGCCTTAGGCCTTGTCTTCCACCCAACAACCTTCCTCCCCCTCTGCACCCCTGGATTCGAGGGGGAGCTGGGTTCCGCCATGAGTGAGACCCAAGTGCAGGAGTCACTGGGGAGGGGAGCGGTGCCAGGTGGGCAGGAGCTCCTGGCAAGAAGCCCCACCCTGGCCCAGGGCAATCTTTCTCTCCGCCAGCCTGTCAGGGGCAGAGGGTGGGTTCCATGATCCAGGAGGGCCTGTTGGGCGCTGGCCCACCCCAGGCCACAAAGGGATGGTTCGCTTCCCTCCCCGCCTCAGTACCCCAGGACTGTAGCCCTGACCCACACTCTGGCCCGCCCCCTCCTTTCTCAGCTCTGCAGCCGCCCTCAGACGTTCCAGGTCTCCGGGCTGTCCTCCCCAGGACTCAGCCCTCCCTCCTCCTGCCATGCGACTGGCCTAGGAGGGAGGACCTGTGGGCAGGGTGCCCAGAGGTGTCCTGTGGGCGGGGCACACGCCTGGGGGGCTGGAGGCTTCAGATTACCCCCCTGCCAGGTGGGCGGTGGGAGCTATATTCCCTCCTCCGTTCACTGTGAGATCTCTGATGCCTTGGAGTTGGAGGCTCTCAGCCAGAGCGGGGCTGGAGCTGGAAGCCCCTGCCGCCCGAGAGCCTGAGGAGGTCAGGCCGCTCCCCCTGCTCTGCTGGGGACCCCTCCTGGGCAGGGCCTCTGAGGCAGGACTGACCTCACCACCCACCAGTGCCAGCACAGGCCGGGTGCAGAGGGAGCCTTCCCCTCATCTGAGGGGGCGCTGGACGAGCAGAATCTGGAGAGGCCCGGAGGGCAGCCAGCTGTGCCCCGGGGAAGGCGGGGGGCCAGAGGGGCAGGGGCCAACCCCGGGGGGCTCACTTCTCTGTTTTGGGCTTTTCAACTTTTTTATGCTAAGGGGGTGAGGGAACTGACTGCCCTCAGCTGCAGATGAAGCTACTAAAACTTTAGCATAATAATGTGATTATTTACTTTAGAGTGAGAATTATTATCATGTCTAGTATGCAGGTTTATATGAAGTTAAACATACACACACACACACACACACACACTCCTCTGAAGCCGGGGCCTCTCAGGGCAGGTACAGACACTGCAGCTTAGCAGGTGCATGAGATGGCAAAAATGTGCATGTCCTGAAGACGGGACCTGTGAAAAGTCATCTTCCATGGCAAAGAGAGAGAGAGAGAGAGAGAGAGAGAGAGAGAGAGAGAGAGAGAGAGACACTGAATGAGAGAGACACATTGCATATGCCCTGACCTGGGAGATGATCCTGGATTGTGGGGGCAGATCTAGTGCAATCACATGAGCTCTAAGAGCAGAGAACGATTGGCCGGCGGCAGAGAAATTTGGCAAGAGGGTGACATCAGGGAGCTTCCAGGCACACCGGGGACCAGCAGGTGGGTGCTGGTTTGGAGGTGCGAGGGGCCCGGGCAGGGCCTCTGGGAGCTAAGGGTGGCCCAGCCAACAGCCGGACGAAACAGGCCCTCCGTCCTCCAACCGCCAGGACCGAGATTCTGCCACGGACCCGCAGGCGTTTGCGGCAGATCCCACTCCATCCCTCCCAGCGCCGGGGAAGAGCCGCCCGGCTGACGCCAACTCTGGCCTCTGTGCCAGGAACAGGCGACTTGGCCCCGCCCACGTAGACGCCCACGCAGATCGAAAGAAACAGTGAGATGGTAACTGTGTTGTTTCAGCCACTGGGTTTGCAGTGACTTGTCCTGGTGACCAGAGACAACGAGCACTCGGGTTGAGTAACTTGGCAGTACCGGCTGGCGTTAACCGAGTGCGGGCGTGGCTCCTGGCCTGGGGGTAACTGAGCCCACACTGCCTCAGCCATCAGGGACTCCGGGAGTCACAGGTCCACTTTGAGAGTGGGGGCCAGTTAGGTCTGCGTACAAGGAGAGAGCCAGGTGTGAACCAAGTTCCTTGGGCTGCGACAAGGAGCATGGTGGGGGTGGGGGTGGGGTAGAGAGAGGTGCACATAGAGGGGAGGGAGATGCTGGGCACGGAAGTGATCCCGACACCAGGCGGCCTGGGCAGAGGACAGGCTCCTGTGGACCTGGGCTGGGTGTCTGTGGCCATCGGTGAAGGTGCACATCACACAGTGAAGGCTAAAAGCTGCCTCTGAGGCCCAGGCACCGTTCCCGCCCCACACGTGGCTGGACCCTCTGGGGCCAAATCTTATAGGCAAGGACCTGGAGGCTGGAGGAGGCAAATACAGGTAGGACAGACTGGGAGCC
>PVJN01057755.1:0-12356 GCA_004026805.1 Lasiurus borealis | reverse complement strand
TCTATACTATCCACCAGCATCCCCAAAACTCACAAGGTCACAAATAATTCAAAATCTCACAAGAAACACACATCGACAACACACAGGCACATATAGCCACACTAAGTACAATAAGCAGCACACACCCTCCTTCTTACCATCTCTTTCCTGGGGAAGCAGTCAGCATGGGGCAGTTAAGCCTATCTAGTCATAGGCACATTATTAATCCAGCAACCACACCCCAGGCACATGGTCACACACATGATACCAGTCAGAGAAAACCCAATAACACACCTTCCTGTTCGCATACAGGGTGTGTCCCCTACAAACGGAGCTTGTACATGTACCAGCACATGCTGCTAAGCAGAGGTGTGAGCTCTTTCTGAGCTGACCTTGCTTACTTGTGAGTATGGCATTTTCCTGTCCAGCATCAGAGACAACAGTCTCACTCCTGATGCTGAGCTGTGATGCCAGTGTTTACAATCACAGATATGAATCGGCAATCCCTAACCACAATCCAGGGTGTAACTGGTCTGCACACCCTAAAACAAGAGTGTGAGTCACATACCTAGCAAACACACACATGTGTGCACACACACACACAACTATAAAACAACATGTACTAAAGCATACACAATAAGGCACACACAGAGTTATGGACACAGAGTCTCACACATGAACCCATTAGCGCACAGGCAGATCTATCGGCAAGGGCAAATTTCCAGCTCCTCTCACCTGGGTGCATTGTTCAGACACCTGCTGCGCCAGATGATCGCCCATCTCCTCAGGTTTCCTTCAGGCAACCTAACATGCAGACACACAGAAGCAATATCTGATGCCTTGGCATTTCTAAAGACTTTCCTTTCCTTAACCAGCTCCAGAGAAATGAGTCCACAAATGACACTTAACTGCTAATGAGACACTGCAGCCAAGTCCCCAAGCTGTGGCTGATCTCTGACTGCCAGAAGGACTGGAGTCATAGGGGACAGAGTCCCTGATTCCAGTCATGCCCTAGACAGCTTTGTTTTGGGCATTGCTCAGCTGGGAAAAAGGTTTTTCAAATTTTTATTTTGAAAAGATTTCAAAGATACGTAAAAATTGGAGAAATTATATCAAGAATTCCTAGACAGGCTTTATCCAGATTCCTTAGTGATTAACATTTTATGATGTTTACCTTCTATGTATATATACATATAAACATACTAGAGGCTCAGTGCATGAAATCTGTGCACAGGGGATAGGTGAAGTACATGTGTCCCCCAGCCCAACCTGCCCTCTTTCCAATCTGGGACCCCTCAAGGGATATCGGACTGCTTATTTACCCCAATCCCCGTGGGATCAGGCCTGAACGGGCAGTCAGACTTCACTCCCACAATTCAGGACTGCTGTCTCCCAACTGCTCGCCTGCCTGCCTGCCTAATTGCCCCTGACCACTTCTGCCTGCCAGCCTGATCAGCCCCTAAAAACTCCCCTGCAAACCGATGAATGCCTAACGGCTCCACTGCTAGCCCTATTGCCATTAATTGCTGGCCTGGTCACTCCTAACTGCCTGCTACTGCAGGCCTGGTCACCCCAACTGCCTTCCCTGCAGGCCTGGTCCTCCAACTGCCCTCTGCTATAGGCATGGATCCCCCAAGTGCATTCCCCTGCAGGTCTGGTCCCACCCAACTACCCTCCCATGCAGGCCTTGTCCCCCTCAACTACCTTCCCCTGCAGCCTTGTCCCCCTCAACTGCCCTCCCCTGCAGGACTGGTCCCTCTCAACTACCCTACTCTGCAGGCCGGGTCACTCCTAACTGCCTTCCCTTGATGGCCTACTCACCCACATTTGCCCTCCCCTGCTGGCCATCTTGTGGTGGCCATCTTGTGTCCACATGGGTGTGACCATCTTGTATGTTGCAGTGATGTTCAATTTGCATATTATCCTTTTATTAGATAGGACTAGAGGCCGGTGCACAAAATTCATGCATGGGGGGTGTCCTTCAGCCCACCCTGCTCCCTCTCCAATCTCGGACCCCTTGAGGGATGTCCGACTGCTCTTTTAGGCCTGTTCCAGAGAGGACATCCCTCTTACAATCCAGGACTGCTGGCTCCCAACTGCTCACCTGTCTGCAATCCTGATTGCCCCTGACTGCTTCTGCCTGCCAGCCTGATCATTCCCTAATCACACCCTTGCCAGTCTGATTGATGCCTAACTGCTCCCCTGCCAGCCTGTTTGCCCCTAACTGCCCTCCCCTATGGGCCTGGTCACCCATAACTGCTCTCTCCTGCGGGCCTAGGTCTCTCACAACTGCCCTTTTCTGCAGGCTTGATCACCCCTAACAACCCACCCTTGCAGGCCTGGTCCCTCCCATCTGCCCTCCCCTACTGGCCATCTTGTGGTGGCCATCTTGTGTCCGCAAGGGGGCAGGAACTTTGACCACATGGGACAGTCATCTTGTGTGTTGGAGTGATGGTCAATCTGGAAATTACTTTTATTAGATAGGATAGAGGCCTGGTGCATGGGTGGGGGCCAGCTGGTTGGCCCTGAAGGATGTCCTGGATCAGGGTAGGTGTTCCCTTGGGGTGTGAGGTGACCTGGGCAAGGGGCCTGTGGTGATTTGCAGGCTGGCCACGCCCCCTGGTAACCCAAGTGGAGGCCCTGCTATCTGGGATTTATTTATTTTCTACAATTGGAACTTTGTACCTTGTGGGGAGCCAATTCTTCTGCTTGCATAGCCATTGAAACTTTGTTGCCTTAAGTGGAGGCCTGGACAGCCAGGGGATGCAGAAATGTTAGCTTTCTCCATCACCAGGGGCAACCCAAGCCTCCCTCCTGCTCTCTCTGTGGTCATTTTGGTTCGGTTCATTTGCATACTCGCTCTGATTGGCTGGTGGGCGTGGATAGTGGGCATGGCTTGAGGGTGTAGTGTAGATGTGTTCAATTTGCATAATACTCTTATATTACATAGGTTATGTTTCACCTTTGTTTTCAGAATTTGTTTTTAGCATATATACCACAGTGCAAATAATTAGGCTTGTGATACTATCCTTGATCAATTGGTTAAGGTGGTGTCTATACTACAATGATACCATTTTTTTTCAGTTACTCTTTTAAATTTTCAATTAATAGATATCATTTGGATAGTCATTTTGATACTATAATATTAATATTTTTCTTATTAAAATCTCATCCAATATGTTTCACGGCCATTGTTGATGCCTACATGGCAAATATGGTGATCTAATGGTGAATTTTCTAATTCTATCATTTCTTCTTCCTTTTAATTGTATTCTTTTCTTTTTATGAAAAAATTTTAATGTTGACATTATTGCTTACTTGCCCCTTATCACCTCCACTACACTCTCCTCCCAGTTTTTTGGCCTTCATTACACTATTGTACATGTCCATGAGGCATGCAAATATGTTCTTTAGCTAATACTTTCAACTTCTTTATCTACTCACCCAAGCCCTCTGGTTTCTGCCTTTCTGTTCTATGGATCCATGCTTCTGATTCCATCTTGTTCATCCATTTATTTGTTCATTGGACTCCACTTCAGGTATTTAATTTTCTCTGACTTGCTTATGTTGCTTAGCATAATACTCCAGGTCCATTGATGCTGTTGCAAAGGGTAAGAGTTCCTTCCTTTATACAGCCATGTAGTGTTCCATTGTGTAAATGTACCAGAGCTTTTTAACCCACTCACATGCGGATAGGCAGGTGGGCTGTCTTCAGATCTTACGAAATGTGAATAGTGTTGCTAGAAACATAGGTTTGCATATAATCTTTCTGATTGGTGTTTTGAGATTCTCAGGCTATATTTCTAGAAGAGGGATCCCTGGGTTGAAAGGCAGTTGCATTTTCAACTGTTTGAGGAAACTCCATGCTGTTGTCCACAGTGACTGCACAAGCCTGCATTCCCGGCAACAGTGCCCTGGGTCTCCTAGTCTCCACATTCTTGCCAGCAGTTGTTGTTTGTTGATTTATTGAGAGTAACCTTTCTGGCAGGTAGAAGTTGATATTCGTTTATAAGAAGGAACATATCCTTATTCTGCATTCATTTCTTTCTTTATTCATTTATGTCATTATTGATTCATGGATTTTTCTCTGAGTTGAAATACATTACCAATGTTATTTATTTTGCAAGTTCAGTGTCTTCAATACTTACAAGGATTCTAAATGATCACAGAGAAGACAATTGGAAAATATGTATAAAAGAGATACCAGAAGGAAAAATCAGAAATTAAGAAACTAAAGGAAGCTTTTATGTTAGGGGACGGGTCAGGAACAGCTCAGAAAGAATGGGGAAAGGGAGCAGTATAGCTATTCATATAGTAAACCTATATGTAAATTGCAACTTATTTATACATTTTAAAACCCATGTTTTCTGGTTGATATCTCCATGTCTAGTTTGACACCGCAGAGTCCTTCCCAGCCTCTCCTTTTCCATGTGCAGAGCTCCTTTCCCTGAGATTGAAACCCTTTTCCTTCGTGTTTATTTAGTCGCTGAGTCTATGGATATATGGTGACTTGTTTCAGAATCTTGAACTCACACCACTGTTAAGGATACTTATAACTTTTTTAAACGATTTTTAATTGTGGGGGTATATTGACAAAATTCTGGGCTCAAGAATTGCTCAGGTTATTTTTTTTATTTTTCCATTTAATCTAATTTTGAAGTTATTTGAAGTATAATTTCAGTTCATTTGTATTATTTTCATCTACTTTGCTTTATTCACCACCTCTCCTATTTATTTTTTAGTGGCAAAATACCGCATAGTCCAAAGTACATAAAGAATCCAACTCATCTTGCCATTCTGTCAGCCCACCTCCTGTAGGTAAACAATCTCAGGTTCTGTGCATCTTTCTGTTCAGATGGGCAGACACAAGTGTGTTTTATTCCCCTTCATTTTTACATAAAAAGGAACATGCTATAGTGCTCTTTTACACGTGACCGTTTTTCATTTAGCAATATATCTGCATATTTCTCCACGTTGCTTCATAGATTTATTTGCTTTTATTTTATTCACCCTTGCAAAATACTCAATTGAAGTTCTGTAGAGTGTTCTTTAGTGGTCTTAAAATGAGATATAGATGACGAGTGTCCTAAATGCCACTGAATTGCACACCTCAAGTTTCTAAACAGAAAGCAAGAAGTGATACCTGCAGACACCACGGAAATAATTATAAAGCAATAAAAATAATAATGTATGATTAATAAGGGAAAAGTGAATTTTAAAGTATGTATTTATTTAAAATGGATATTGTTTTACTTGTGAGAGTAAATAGACAAAGTGTGGGGTTCAAAATTTTACTTTAGTTACTTATTTATTTTCCCCTTTAGGCTAATTTTGGTATTGTTTTGAAATATAGTTACATTCATTTGTTTTGTTTTATTTTTTGTTTCTTTTTTATTTTATTCTTTTTTGTATTATAAATCCTCACCTGAAGATATTTTTCCATTGATTTTTAGAGAAATATAGTTAAGTTCAATTTTTTTGTTGTTTCTTTGTTTTTGTTTTGTTAATGCTCACCCAAAGATATTTTCCCGTTGATTTTTAGAGAGAGGTGGAGAGAGAGAGAGAGAGACAGAGACAGAGAGAGAGGAGAGGAGAGGAGAGTGACTTGTCAATTGGTTGCCTCCTGCATGTTGCCCCAGCCAGGACTGAGGTACATTCCCTTGACTGGAACTGAACCTGGTTTCCTTCAGTCCAAAAGCTGACACTCTCTCCACTAAGCCAAACTGGCTAGGACTGTTTTGTTTTATTCTCTTTTGCTTTATTCACCACCTCTTCTGTTTATTCTTCAATGGCAATAAAGAAAATAGTCAAAAGTATACAAATAACTGTACTCATCTTCCCATGTCTTCTGCCTCACCTCCTGTGGTAAAAAAAAAAAAAAACTCATTAGTTTCTGTTGTATTGAATGTATTGGGTTGACATCCTATATAATAAATGCTTAACATGCAAATGTCCAAATGGTGGAATGACTGGTCACTATGCTCTATGCTGAACACCAGGGGGTAGTGGAATTAAGCTGTCAGTCGCACATCACCTCAGGACTCCCGGACTGTGAGAGGGTGCTGGCCAGGCTGAGGGATCCCCCCCAAGTGCACGAATTTCATGCACTGGGCCTCTAGTTGTTTAATAAAATGATACAGGAAACAAATATACAATTCAGTAAAACATCATCTCCAAACAAGGACCCCTTGGAGGATGTCCCAAACCGGCAATCAGACATCCCTCTCACATTCAGGACTGCTGGCTCCTAAATGCTCCTCTGCCTGCCTGCCTGCTGGATCACCCCTAACTACTCTGCCTGCCTGCCTGATCACCCCTAACTGCCTCTGCTGCTGGCCTGATCGCCCACAACTGCTCCTGCCCGCTGGTCTGATCTACCCTAAACTCTTGCATACCTTCCTGACTGCCCCTAACTGCCTCTGCCTGTCCACCTCCAACTTTCCCCTGGCTGGTCTCATTGCCACCAACTGCCCGCCTATCTTGCTGGTCTGATTGCTACTAGGCCACAACCTGACTGGTAAATATTCCTCTCTCCTGAGCTCATTTATGCCTGGCTGGTCCCAATATGAGACATGCAGGAGGTAGAGAATCAATGATTCCCTCTCATCATTGATGTTTCTCTCTCTCCCTCTCCCTTCCTCTCTAAAATCAATTTAAAAAATAAAGAATAAGTAAACTAATGAAATTGCAAATCATTAGGAGATGGGGCAGAAGAGATGAGAAGATGAGTAAAATTATTTGTGTAGTTTGAACTATGTTGTCTTTTGCAAGTAAAATATAAATATCAAAGGTGGCTAATAAAACAAAACTGAATAAAACAAATCAAATTAACCTAAGTACATTTCAAAATAACTCCATAATTTGACTAACATGGAAAATAAAATAGGTACCTGAAGTGAGTATTGAACCTAATTTTTTGTCTATATATCTCAATTAAAAATGAAATCCTGAAGCCTGGTGGGTGTGGCTCAGTGATTGGGCATTGATCTATGAACTTGGAAGTTAAAGTTTAATTCCCATTTAGGGCACACACTTGGGTTGCAGGTTTGATCCCCAGTGTTGGATGTGCAGGAGGCAGCTGGTCAATAGTTCCCTCTCATTATTGATATTTCTAACTCTCTCTTGCTTCCTCTTTGAAATCAATAATTTCCTTTGTAATATAATATGCAGATGGACATCAAACCCTCATGCCCACATGTGCTCAGGACATAAGGGTTCAGAAAATAAACACTGGGAGGAGAGGAATATCCTTGTGAACCTCTTCAAGGGCCTTTTTGGCAAAAAAGCAATGTGAGCCTGGATGAAGGGGGAAGACCCCCATCCTGTACAAACTGAAGCTGGGTGAGGTCATGACCACCATCCCACCGCAGGTTTCAACGTGGAGACTGTGGAGAATAAGAGCATCAGCTTCACTGTGTGGGACGTGGGTGGCCAGGGCAAGATTCGGCCTCTGTGGCACCAAGACCTCCAGAACACACAAGGGCTCATGTGTGTGGTTGACAGCATGACCAAGAGCTTGTGAATGAGGCTCAAGAGGAGCTTATGCGGATGCTGGCGGAGGATGAGCTCAGGGCTGCTGTCCTGCTCGTGTTCACAAACAAGCAGGACCTTCCCAAAGCCATGAACGCAGCTGAGAGCACAGACAAGCTGGGCCTCCGCTCTCTGTGCCACAGGAACTGGTCCATTGAGGCTACCAGTGCCACCAAGTAGCATTTGAGGGACTGGACTGGCTGTCCCATCAGCTCTGGAAGCAGAAGTGAGGCGAACCCTCCCTTGACTCACTCCCTCCTTCACCCTTGCTTTCCCCTCAGCTGGCAGATGTGCCCTGTGGTGTGAGTGCCAGAAGCTGTCTCCTTGGTCCGCCCAGTGTGCTTCATCATGCTGTACATGGGCAGACGCAGCCTGCAACCGGGTTTTTATTTAATGTAAATAGTTCGTGTTCCCAATGAAGCGGTTTCTGGTACTCCTATGCCATATTACTCAGCTTTCCTTATTGTGAAAATAAATAAATAAAAGCAGAATGAACCCACTGTTTAGTACTGAGAAGGGATTCTAGGAACCCCGTGCGGGGCCTCTAGGAGTCGCTGTGAGATCACCTCAACGCTCCTCCTCTGGGCTTTAAATCTGTGTTGAGATTTTGGTGGTTGCTTTTCAACACAATCTCAGTACATTTTTAATAATATAAATACAAGGTAAGGAGACACTTTAACACAGAGGAGGGAGAAATATGCCTCCTGTAGGTGCTGCATGAATGGCTTGAGTCCAGTCTGCCTCCTATCTGCAGCAGTGGGCAGTAGGCAGAACCAGCCACAATACATTCTGCCTGGTCACTTACCACCCCTGATTGGCTTTGTCTAGCAGGTTCATCCAAATCTCATAGCATTCCGGCTGGTACCTGGGCTTCCACCACTGCCAATGGGGATGGGCTGAGGAATGCGCCACCATTCACATCCTTGGAGGGACCCCAGCCTTCCCTTCAGTCGGTGTGGGTCAGCATAGGTGCTTTGGTGGCACCACTCTGGCCAGAACAGAAAACCCCATCTCCCCCGCCTTTCCCTACACACACTCTCAGGTTGGCTGGGAATCACCAATAGGAATGCACACAGGTGACCAGTCATCTTAGAGCCTAGCTCCTCTGAGCCCCTGACCAATGTGCTTTCACCGCCTCAGCCTGCAGGGGTCAGATTGACATAAAAAACAGCAACCTCTGCTTTTTTCTTTTGTATTTTGATAAACACTGAAGAAACCAGAGCTGTTAAAATGTACCTTGGGATAAAATCTCAGAACTGGTTGATCTGGTGTCATGGGACAACTTACTGCTTTATCTTATTTTATTTTATTTTACATTATTTTATTTTATTTTATTTTATTAATTTCTTTATTGATGAAGGCATTACATATGTGTCCTTATTCCTCCCATTACCTCCTTCCATTCCCCCTTTCATCCCCCCTGTTGTCTGTGTCCACTGGTTAGGCTTATATGCCTGAATACAAGTCCTTTGGTTGATCTCTCCCCCTGAACCCCACCCTCCCCTACCTTGACTCTGAGGTTTCATGGTCTGATCAATGTTTCTCTGTCTCTGGATCTGTTTTTGTTCACCTTTTTTGTTATTCGATATATTTCAAAAATGAGTGAGATCCTGAGATATTTATCTTTCTCTGACTGGCTTATTTCACTTAGCATAATACTCTACAGCTTTCAATACACAAAAATGTTAAAAATGCATATGCAAAAAAATGATATATCTCAAAACAGAAAGAGACAAACACACAACTATGATTTTGCAACTTGTTTTGCATTGGATTTTGTATTATAAGAGATAATGAACAAGCAAAAATTATCAGTTGTGAATAAAACATTATTAACAATGCAAGTCACAAACATGACCTAGTGCACACTTAACAATGCTTATACATAACAAGATAATTCATATTCTAGGAAACTTAAATGGAGATATCAACTATACAATAATTTTAGGAGATACATCTCCTAGTGCTCCTGACTGCAAAAAGAGGATTTAGTGAATGCTATTTAAAGAACTTAACCCTATTGACACACATCTCTAAGGCCTGTTTTATATCTCTGTTCCTCAGGCTGTAGATGAAGGGGTTCAGCATGGGGGTAATTACTGCATACATGACAGAAGCAATTATATCTTTGGAACCCCATGATGAGGAAAAAAAGTAAATACCTGCAGCTGTCCCATAGTATAAAAACACCACAGAGAGATGGGAGCCACAGGTAGAAAAGGCTTTAGAGAGTCTCTGAGTGGAGGGCACCCTCAGGATCATGCTCCCTATACGGATATAGGAGCACAAAATAACACCAACACACGAAAGGAAAATCATTCCTCCCTCTATGAATATGACCAGCTTATTGAGGGAGGTGTCTGAACAGCTCAGCTTCAGGAGCGCAGCAAGGTCACAGTAGAAGTGGGGGATGGTATTGTCGGCAGAGAAGGACAGTGGAATCAAGAGGAGGGTGTGCAGCAAATCATGGGCAGAGGCGAGAATCCAGCAGCCAGCCACCAGCAGCACACACAGCCGCTCCCTCATGATGGAGGTGTAGTGTAGAGGGTGACAGATGGCCACGTACCTGTCATATGCCATCACAGCCAGAAGAAAATTGTCAAGACAAACAAAAAATAAGAGGAAATACAACTGAGAAATGCATCCCATGTAGGAGATGGATTGTTGCCGAGTCTGCATGTTCATAAGCATCTTAGGCACAGTGACAGAGGAAAGAGAAATGTCAGAGAAGGCCAAGTGGCTGAGGAAGAAGTACATGGGCGTGTGCAGGCGAGAGTCCAGCCTGATGAGCAGGATGATGAGCAGGTTGCCCAGCACCGTGGTCAGGTACATGCCCAGGAACAGGGCGAAGAACACGCCCTGCTGCCCTGGTGGGATGGGGAGCCCCAGGAGGAAGAAGTGGGACACGCTGCTCTGGTTCTCAGGTCTCATGCTCTTCCGTCTGCTGGGGATGAAGAAGGCGTGGCAAACTCAAGAAATTAAACATGATGAGCAGGACCATCACATCTCATACTGTTATTCTCTGGGAAAATCATTTTTAAATATATTCATATTAATTTCTCATATCTGTCAATGTATACAACTTTCCTCCATTCTAATCTGGCTCCAGGAGAAATTGAACCACAAAGTAGTAGACATCATCTCACAGAAGCAAGAGGGAGTTCACTGTTTTATTCAAACATTGGAGGCCCAGTGCATGAATTCGTGCACAGGTAGGGTATCTTGGACTGTCCAGTGATCAGGGCTTATGGGGCAGGCAGGGTGGAGGGGCAGCTGGGCAGGGGAAGGGACCATGACAGGTTGGCCTTCTGGCTCCCCTATCTAGGCCAATGGGAGAGCCAGCTGGCCAGTTGGGGGTAGTGATCATGGGAGGTTGGCTGGCTGGGCTGAGGAGAGGTTGACTGTGGGAGTGCACTGACCACCAATGGGCAGTGCCTGCATTGAGCATCTGTTCCCTGGTGGTCAGTGAGCGTCATAGTGATTAGTTAACTGATTGTTCCAGTTGTTCTAGTATTTTGTTAGTTTGTTAGTTGCTTGGGCTTTTACCTATATAGATTAGGGGCCCAGTGAATGAATTCATGCATGCATGGGGTCACTTGAGGTGCCTGCAGGAATCTGGCCCCAGCTTGTGCCCCCATTTTCTCAACCCCACAGTCCCACCTGACACCCTGCCATGGCCCATCCTGCCTGTGTGGTGATAGATTTGGACCAGATCCCTGCCCAGTTTCCTCACCATCTGGGAGCCAGACAGCAACTCCAACCCCCACCACTACCGCTGGTCACCATTTGTGGGGTGATTGATCACTCCCGCCTTGGCTTGGCACTGCCTGCTAACCTGCTCCACCCTCTTGCTGTGGTCCCAATCCCATCAGAACCCATCAGCGCCTGAAGCACCTCCACTGCTACTGTCTGCCAGCATCGTGTCACCAACATATGCCATGTTCTGCAACGCCCCCTAGTGGTCAGTGAACATTATAGCGAGCAGTCAAATTCCCAGACGATTGTATATTAGGCTTGTATTATATAGAATTACTTTTAACATCACTACTAAGGACAGAGATGCAGCAGTGAACAAAGAAAGCAAGATCCCCACTCCTGGGAGTTTACATCTTAATGAGCACAGAGGGCTAATTTCTCCACCAGCCTAGAGCCAAACTGTAATAATCATCCTGGCAGCACTAGAAGGTGAGCCCCTGAAAAACTGTCAGTGCTGAATGGGTGTTTATAGAGCATTGTGCCATTGAACCTCAGCTGGAAACACAGGGACAAGCTCGAAATGGGTGGCCACTAAAACCACTTAGATGCCAGAAAATCTCCCAAACAGTCCACCAACGACCTTTCATAATAGTGCTGAGCATTTTGGTGCCATAAACACTGCTGAAGGTTAAAAGCTTTATCTGAGTAAATCCAACATGAGCCTTACATTCCCAGACTTAAACTCTTCCCTGCTGCACTAAGAATGAATGTTCTTTTTCCTCTTTCAGTTGTTAGGAAATAGAAATATAAGGAATATAAATTCCATATACGTAGATAAGCTACAAGTGTTTCCATATTCTATAGGTTAAACGTATCAAATACTCTTTAATAGAGTCACTGTTTTCGTTCATGACTGACTGTTACTAGACTTACTGTGGTGATAGGTATATAGGTGTTGCATCACCAAGTTGTACACACCAGAATCTAATATAATATTATATACCTTCTTTAACAATAGATGTGAAGAAGAAAAATGATCAAATATTGACTGTGTCATGCAGTTCAGTCTGATATGTCCACATGATCAAAGCCCATGCTCTTACCCACGGAAACTTCCCCCTTCATTGGGAGCAGCCTTTGCCAGAATTGCA
>PVJN01057754.1:0-12357 GCA_004026805.1 Lasiurus borealis | reverse complement strand
TTTTTTTTTTTTTTTTAATTAAAAAAAAATCTTTATCGTTGCCCAGCTGGCGTACTCAGTGGTTAAGCGTCGACCTACGCACCAGGAGGTCAGGTTCGATTCCTGGTCAGGGCACTTGCCCAGATTACAGGCTCAGTCCCCCAATGTGGTATGTGCAGGAGGCAGCCGATTGCTTCTCTCTCATTAGTGGTGTTTCTATTTCCTTCTCTCACTTCCTTTTTGAGATCAATAAAAATATATTTAAAATTTTATTGTTGAAAGCATTATATATGTCCCCCATCTTCTCCCATTGACCCCTTCTAACCCGCCAGAGAGTTCTTTATATAGTCTAGATACAAGTCTGTTTGGTAAGTGTTCGCATTGCAAAGATGATCTGCCCATCTGTGGTTTGTCTTTTTATTCTCTTAGCAGTTCTTTAGAAGAGCAGAAGTTTGTAATTCTGATGAAGTCCAATTTATCCACATTTTCCTTTTATAGTTAGCGCTTTGATGCCTAAAAAAGTTTTGCCTAACCACAAGATCACCGAGTTTTTTTTTCTTACGTTTTCTTCTAGAATTTTTTTAAACTTTTTTTTTTAAGTATATTTTTATTGATTTTCTACAGAGAGGAAGGGAGAGGGACAGAGAGCCAGAAACATAGATGAGAGAGAGAGACCGATTAGCTGCCTCCTGCACGCCCCCCTCTGGGGAGGTGCCTGCAACCAGGATACATGCCCCTGACCGGAATTGAACCCGGGACCCTTCAGTCCTCAGGCCGACGCTCTATCCACTGAGCCAAACCGGTGTTGGCTTTTTTAAAACTTTTTAAAATATATTTTATTGATTTTTTTATAGAGAGGAAGGAAGATAGTTAGAAACATCTATCCGCTGCCTCCTGCACGCCTCCTACTGGGGATGTGCCCACAACCAAGGTACATGCCCTTGACCAGAATCGAACCTGGGACCATTCAGTCCGCAGGCCGACGCTCTATCCACTGAACCAAATCAGTTTTGGCTCCTCCTGAATTTTCTTACATGAAACAGACTGTGAAAGGGCAGGGGTGGCCAAGCGGTCTGGCAGCATCCCTTTGAAAATAAACAAGCGCAGAAGCTGAAAGGCAGCGGCCATCTCTGGGGACTACTTGGAGAAACAGTTTCAGGCCTGGGCTTCCGCTGCGCGTGCCTCTCCTGCCCCGCCAGGCGGCAGGTCGGATACAGGGACACCAAACAGGACGCTTCATTGTCATTCAGTGTCACCTCTGGCCTGGGAGACCCCACCCCGCCCCCCAACAGATACCTTTGCTGGGTCAGGTCATGCTGGGGGGGGGAGCACCTAATGGTGGGGGGAACTGGAAGACTTCCATGGTGAGGAGCCCTTGACAGTCTGGACAGCCAGCCTCACCCCTCTAAGGGAAACTGAGGCACGGGGGAAGAAGAAATAGAGGCATTTCTTGGGCTTTATTCAACTAGTTTCACACCCCCAGGAGATTCGCCCAGTTTAAGAAAAGTACAACTCAAAACATTTCCTCCTTCTTCTACACAGCTGATCTTTGTTCCCAGCCCCAGATAACCCAAGTTCTACCTTCTGATGGCACAGCTTTGCTTTTTCTAGAAATTCCATATAAATTTCACCCGACTGGGATCCAGTCTGCAGTCACAGTGGGATTTCAAGCCCGAATCTAACAAGGGAGCAGTGAGCCAGGGCAGCAAGCACGGCCACCTGCACCCAGGATTTTCCCTGCGTGCTGGGCACCAGCGTATCTGAACCTCAGTCTTCACTCTCTTTAAAATGGGGCTACAAGTTGGGCGAAAGCCCCATTTTAGGGTTAAAGCCAGGGTGAAACGAGTTAATGGAGGTCCAACGTTTTGCTTGGTCATCATACTCCACGGACACTGGGAGCAGATGAGCACCCAGCAGCCGGAGGATGTTGTGTTCTCACCCCGTGGAGGATTCTCAGGAATGACAACGAATGGACTCCAGGTGCACGGGACAAAATCGATGAATCTCACAAACATACCATCGAGTGAAAGAAGCTAAACACAACAGAGCACATCATGAATATAAAGTCCAAAAATGGGCAAAATTCACCTGTACAAAGAAAAGTCAGGTAATGGTTATCATTGGGTGGTGGTGACCAGGAGGAATGTGAGGGATCTGCTGTTTCATGATGGAGGTGCTGGTTATGCAGGTGCATTGAATACATTCACTGAGCTACACCCTTACAGGTGGATATAAAATTCAGAAAAGTCTTACAGGTGCCTGGCACATAGTAGGAGATTTTTATTTTAAAGACACAGTGTTTCAATAGGAAACTATAACTGAGTGCAACAGTGGCAAACAGTTTCTGAAGGGGCAGGATGGTATACACCTTCGACTTTGCAAGTAATATAGTTTCTGTAGCAAGTACTCCACTCTGCTGTTGCAGCTTGCAAACTGCCCAGGACAATATGTAAACAAATATGAATGGCTATGTTTTAATAATACTTTATTTGCAAAACCATGTGGCGGGCCAGATTTGCCTCGTCTAGTGGAAGATGGGCTGGATCCCAAAGCCTCTTTCACCACGTCTCTGCAGGACCGTTCAGTCACTTCCCCAGCCTCAGTTTTTCTGTCTGTACACTGGGAGGCTGATTTCAGTTCAACACTACCATTCAGTGTTGCAAGGAGATCAAATGAGTTCATAACTGAGGGACTGAGGGAGCCCTTTGGGGGCGAGGGGGAGGCAGAAGTTAACAGTGTCCTGAGATTCTTCAATACAAAGCAGATTGATATCTCTGTCAAAATCTGGAGAGACCGTGACCCAAAGTCATCCAGCGCAGCCCTGGGCAGCAGTATCCCGGGGGTAACCCAGAGGGAGACAGGACCCGTGGGCCTGGCACCACAGCCTGATTCTTGCCTCCCAGCAGCTTTCCTCCCGAGGGCCTGTTCCTCTCGGCCCCGGGGACCGAGCTCCCTGCAAGAGGGATCTGGTGGCGCCTGGGATGTGGGGATGTCGTGTCAAATCTCCAGCCCTTTGCTCACACCTTCCTTCAGCCAGATTTCTCTTCCTCCAGTTTCCTAGTGCTTCTACTCAACCCCCAAGGCATGACTCAGGCAAGGATCATCTGGGGGTGCTGGTTGGCTAAGTCCAGTGTCAATCATATGGAAAAGAGGACAGTCTTAAGAGAGAAGGTGTAACTCCGGGGGCAAGCCCGAAGCAGCTGGGGGTGGGTGACTCTTGCCTTCCCCTGTGCATCATTTTCTGGGAGCTGGACTTCTGGAGCCTAAACAGGCTTGAGGATAATAACCACCGTAGTAATAACAACAGCAGCTAACCTTTATTGAGATTCACTATGTGCCGGCACTCGTCCCAAGCATTTTACATGTTTTAATTCATTTAATCCTCACAACCACCCGAGTGGGCACTTTTTATTGTCCCCGTTTTCCAGATGAGGGCGCTGCGGCCCAGAGCCGTTAAAATACTTACCTGAGGTCGCACAGCTCTGAAGTGCTGCCGCTCTGAGGATTCCAGATGAGGCTGCTTCGGAAGTCCCACACGGGTCCATGTTATCCTCAGCTCAGCTCCTGGTGCCAGCAGTGACATTTCCGAGTCCTTGTCACACGGGAGGTGGGAAAAAGAGCAGTTTGGAGCGGGGGAGGGACACTCCCAGTTAGGAGTCAGAGCTACCGTCTCAGCAACCAGTCCTCCTGGATTTGTCCAGGAGACACCCCACAGGGGGCTCACATGGGAAAGACCCTCTGAAAACAGACCTATGCTATCAAGGGCACGTACTGGCTCACAGAATTGGAAAGTTCAGGAGAAGGGCTGGCTCAGGGCCGGCGGGGACCAAGGGCCCCAATGCTACTCTCAGGAAGCTCACAGTCACCATCTTTGAACTCTCTCCTGTGTTGGCTTCATTTTTAGGCAGGCTTCTCCACCCCAGTAGCTCCATTTAACACTCCACTAGAACTCCTTCCCAACAGTTCCCACAAAAAATCCCAGGGCTGACTCTTATTGGGCCACTATTGGTCACGTGATCACCCTGGAACCCACTGCTATCACTAGGGAGAGGGACGTATATCTGGGTCACATGGCCATGCATGGGCGTGAGAGTGAGGAGGCCCTCTACTGGAAGAAGAAGAGACTGCAACTGGCAAAGGCAGCTAGCAGGAAAATATGCATTCCCCACCCAGAGGGAGTAGGTAGACTTGGTGCAATTCCCCCTTGAAACCAGCCACTGACCTCCACGACACTCCGGTGACCCAGACTTGCATAGAACTTTCTCTACCTGCCTCCCCAGCCTACCTGTCCCCGTCCCCCCTGTCTGCAGCATGTTGCCTCACTTTACCCCGGGACACACAGCCCCTCCAGCCAACACCCCGCCTGCTGCTTGGCCTACTGCCCCAGTTCCCTGGTTGTCCGGCCCCACCTCCGGTCTGACCTTTCCGAGCCCGTGCCGTACTGGCAACCCTGCCCCAGTCCGGCAGAGCCCTGGCTCAGAAACCTCCAGCCACTCCTTATCAGCAAGGAAAACAAGCTTCTTCGCCCATGCCCGGGCTTCCTCCGCCATCCTAGGATCCTTCAAAATGCATCTCTCCCATAATTCCTCACAAACTGCCAGGCACCCCAGTGCACCCACCGCTGGCTCACTTGCCTTCCCCGAGGGAAAGGGTCAAGTTCGAGTCACTGCTGACCAGAGCTCAGCACACACATGGTACCAACGGATGCCTGGAAAGCCTGCAAATCTGCTCCACAGTGTGGGGAGAGGAGAGGAAGTCAGCCCGCTACAGACAGACAGACAGACAGGCAGGGAGCTGAAAAAGCCAGAGAAGCCAAGAGAAACACAGAGAACCGGAAACAAAACGCCTGGGAGACAGTGGTCTGGGGGTGGGAGGGGGGTCGGAGGGAGAACGGCAGAGAGAGGGGGAGATGCAGAGGGAGACAAGTCTGGAAGGAAGGGACCTCCATTCAGGACTGTGACGCAGGGAGCAGGCACTCAGCGAGGGCAGGAGAGGGGAGGGAGAGGGGGGCTGGCTAACGTGTTTCTGTTGCTAAGCAAACAGGCCCCGGTGACCGGTGTTGTGTCCAGCTGAACTCTCCACCTGGTGAGTTTATTTTGCTGAGCAACCAGAGCCGGTAAAAACACGGGGACGTGTTAGGAAGGAGAGGGGTGGGGAGCAGGGAGGCACGCAAACAAGGAGGGAACATTTGCCTCCAGGTGGGTCAAAAGGGTGAGGCTTGGAGGAGGCTCCACATCATCCCAGCCCTTTCCTTATCTCCGCTGCCCGGGGGCTGGGTGGCAGGTGCAGGAGGAAGTGAGGCAGAACTGAGAAAAAGAATAAAACAGGGAGGAAGTCTGAGCGGGGAGGGGGAATGTGCCCGGAAGGTTCTGGCTCTGGTCGGAGCTCGTCACCAGATGGCCATTTCAGACAAGTCAGGGCAACACACCTGTGCTGTGGGCTGACCTCCCGGAGTCCCTGCCGAGGGCCACCGCTGCCCAGAGCCAGGGGCAGGGTCCCGCCGGTGCCTGATGTCGGCAGCTGGCACGACCGTGTGCCAGGAGCTGGCGGCGTCCTGTACCACGGCCGGGTCGCACCAGCCGGGCGGAGGCCAGCGCAGGGGCCCAGGGGCTTTCTCACCGTCAGCTGCTTTTTACTCTCTATTCCTGTGTTACCGAAACCACAGGGCGCTGGTCATGATCCAAATCTTTTTTTATTTTTATTCTCTGAAATGGAACCATTGTACATTGTACAAACCATATCTACCGATGGAATAAATAAGTGAAAAATTATACTGCTGTACAACACACCAAAAAGAAAAAAAAAAGAAATCGTAAGAGAAAACAACAACAAAAAAAATCAGGTAACGTGAAAAAAAGGTCTTTACACCTCTAACTGGGTCCTTGGCAGCGAAGAAGGTGCCAAGCCACGACGTTGTTGTTGGAAACGGGAGGTCACCACCCGCGGCGGCGGTGTCAGTCAGCCGGCGGCCTTCCAGGGTCCGGGTGTAAATGCCAGCACTTTGTGGAATGTGTCGCCACAGCGTCCCCGGCTTCGGGGGAACGGGGTTGCCCTGGGAGCCCTTTAGGCCATGGGGTCTGGTGTCCACGGGGGGAAGGCATTCACGCAGGGCCCCGTCCGGGCTGGGCCGGCTGCAGGGTGGCAGAGGGCGTGGCGCGGGGCGGGGGGACAGCGGCTCCGAGGAGCGGGCTGCAGGGAAGGAAGCACATCTGGATTTTGCAGTCTCATCTGGACCAGCGTCAAGTGCGGGGCGCGCTGGCTGGCACGTCGCCTGGCGTGGCCGAGGCCGTGGCGGGGCCAGGTGGCTCCCCGGCCACCGGCCCACCCCCACCTTCAGGCACTTCAGAGGAAAACTAATGACAGCCTTGGTGTCGGGCGCAGCGTCCGCGTTCCCCGCCGCATGGACTCCCCTGGCCCGTCTGGGGGGCCGACAGACAGAGGGCGCAGGGGACCCTGGCCGATGGACATGCGTGTGCAAGCGTGTGCGTGACTCTTCCGGCTGTCTCGGTTGTCACCTCTCGCTTCCCCCAAAAAAAGAGCAGGAAATACACATCCCTATTCACCTTTTCATCAAAATGCGAGTTTTGCTGCAAAGGAAAACGTGATTCAAACCCTACGGGATCTGGAGGTAAAGCCGCGTGGCGTCGCTGAGAGGTAACACGGAGAAGGAGCCCAGTTCTGCGTAGCACTGCCCGCCTGGGGGGCGTGAAGCCGATAAGGGTTTTTTTTTTTAAGACTAAAAAACTTTCGGCCGGCCGCCACCGCTCCCTTCGACATTGAGATCTCCACAAAGTTTGCATGTGTGTTTCCCCTTATCTCGGGAGACGTGTTTGCATGAGGTATTTGAAATTCAGGAACATTTTGATTCTTCTCAAAGTGCAGGGAATGGACCGGCTCCCTTTAAAAAAAAAAGCGAAAGGAAGAGCCTCACGCTCAGAAACGCTTAGAAAGTGGAAGCTGGCAGATCCTTCCCACGGTGGTCAGGAGGGAGATCCCCGCGTCAAAGGTGGAACCTGAATATGCACCGATTAGCAAAATAAAGCAAAACAGAAAACAACCAACAAAACCTCGTGACCCTCCCCCCTCCCTCCCCCACCACACACAGCTCGAAGGGAGGTGGGACTCCAGTGCAGGAAGGAAAGCCTGGGGACAGGGCGGGGGCTGAGAAGTCCGTGGAGGAGCGAAGAGCAGCCAGACCTCAGTGGAGCCAGACACTCGGGCGGCTGGTCCCAGGGGCCACTTCGTTTCAGTGAGAAGCAGCTGCCCCAGGCAGGCAGGCAGGGGTGCAGGCAGGGATTTCCATCTCCCCTTCTGGGAGGGCAAAGCTTTCTGTCCTTGGTGCCTCCCTCTGGCCTTCAAGGCTGAACCATCGAGGCCCGCTCCTTGGAGGGGACCGACCGCAGGGTACCCCAGGAATAAGACAGGACCCAACTGTTGGCTCGGTGGTGTCAGGAACAGTACGCAGAAGCAAGCGGGTTTCCTGGATTGCAATCGTGACCCCCTTCCCCT
Organism: Lasiurus borealis; assembly: GCA_004026805.1. NCBI lineage: Eukaryota > Metazoa > Chordata > Mammalia > Chiroptera > Vespertilionidae > Lasiurus > Lasiurus borealis. Next base: position 4,869 of record PVJN01057754.1, on the reverse strand, counting down.
GGGCGGGGCAAGGGGGCCTGGGGAGGCACAGGGCAGCGGATTACTGTGGATCTGAAATCCTCTGAGAGCACCAGCTTCTCCTGCCGCCTGCCCCCAGCCGCCTCAGCCTTGCTGTCATCTGGAGGCGATCCTGAGCCGGCCACAGAAGTCACCCGGTCTTCAGAGGTGTGGGAGGAAGCGGTAGGGCGGGGGGCAGAGGGTGGAAGCGCCAGAAGGATCGAGGGGCTCTGCGTGTCCATTTGGGCCACTTGGAAACACCGTGGTCAGAGGCCGAGAGGAAGTGAGTGTATCGGGTCGCTGGCCGGTGCTGGGGAGAGTACCCGCCCTGACATCGGAGACTCCCCGGACGGGACGGTGGAGGCGGGGCAGGTGGCCGAGGAGGGCTCTCCTCCTCCCCGCCGCCCCGCTCTGTTCAGGACGGGGAGGGCGAGACAGGAGGGCGGGGGCAGTGGCAGCCTCCACGGAGCCTTCGAGGGCACTTTGCAAAGGGAGATGCAAAACAACTGGGAAAACATGCCGGAGGTCACCTCAAGGGCACAAGGCACACAAACAGAAAGCGGGAGGGACCGGTGGGACCGTGACAGCCCCCGACACCACGTGAATTTCCTGATGGGCACCACCCTCCGACCGATAGCTTATGTGGTGAGAGAGAGAAGCGGGGCGGGAAAACGGTACAGCAGCAACGCGAATGTCATCTTGGCTTCAGAGACAGCGTCTGGCCCTCCTGAGCGGTCCACCCACCTCCACCAGGTCCGCCTCAAGGTCCGAGCGTTTTGCTTCACAGCAGAAAATCCTTCCGTGTCTGAGAGGCGCCGTGCCGTGCCGTGCCGGGTGCTCCTGGATCTGCGCCTGGTAAACTTGGAGAGTTAGTCGTTCTAACCCGAGGGCTCGCTCGGGGAAGTCGTAGGATGAAGCCTGCCAATGGGTCCCCCGGGACCCGGGACCGGAGCCGGAACCCCGCCCGTCTACATCTCTTCCGAGTTTTGCTGGGAAGTCTCCAGTTTCACCTTTTTAGAGGGCGGCCCTCCTTCCAAATCCTTGGGTGAAGAGAAAGGAGAGAGAATGGCAGGTTAACAGCCCAGGAGATCCGATCAGGGCAGCCGTGAGGTGAAAGGTCAGCCCGGGAGGGAACTGAGGGTGGGACCCGAGGGCCGGTGAGCATGGACTTGAGGTTCGAACACTGGCAGGAAGCCTCAAAGCCCAACTCCTCCCGGGTCTCCGGAACCGCGAGTCACCTCAGTGCTGCCTGTCCCTGTCATAGCAATCTCCCTCCGTGTCCTCCCCCGTACCCCTCAGCTCTCCCACAGTCCACCCCTCCTGGAGCAGGTGTCCCCCCGTGATCCTCCTCCAACCTGTGAGTGACCGACCACCAGGGTGACTCTGAAGTTTACTTCTCCAAGCGCCAGGCCTGGACCAGCTTTGCCATGCTAGCCAATGCTCCTGGGGGGGGGGGGGGCAGCACGGGGGCCCGGCCCCGGCGAAGGCTCAGCCTTTGTTAAATGTGCCCGGGCATGTCACAATGGGGAGGGGGTCTCTGGTGGTCCCCAAATTCCCAAGAAGTCTCTTGACTCAAAAACAGGTTCAACTGTCGCTCGCCCACACCCTGCCTGGGCGGTCCCACTCCATCATCTCCAACCTCACCTGTCACTTGAGAACTTAAAAAAAAACACACAAAAAACACCTGAATTTATCGGGGTGATGTTGGTTAATAAAACTATATAGGGTTCAGGGGTACAATTCTGTAAGACATCATCTGTATATTGCATTTGTGTTCACTATCTGACACCAGCTTCCCCCCCCCCACCCAATGGATTTCAAAGAGGAAGGGAGAGAGAGAGAAACATTAACGATGGGAGAGAATCACTGAATGGCTGCCTCCTGTACACCCTACACTGGGGATCGAACCTGAAACCCAGGCATGTGCCCTGACCAGGAATGGAACCCTGACCTCCTGCCTGGTTCATGGGTCAACACTTCACCACTGAGCAACACGGGCCGGGCACCAACTCTTGACTTCACCCATCCCCTCCCTGTGGGGGGGTGCTGATATCTTCCTGGAATAAAGCGGGACGATGCCCGGGAGTTCCCCCTTTATCTCCACCCTCCCACCCCCAGCTTAACAGCAAGTCCCATCACCTCTCTCTCCAAAGACCCTTGAGCCCGTCTGCCTGTCCCTCTGCCCAGCGTCCTGTCCACACCTGAGCGGCCACCATCTCTCGCCCGAATGACAGCCTCCCAACACAGCCTCCCACACAGCCCGAGCTCCTCTCAGGGCGGAAATCAGCCCGGCCAGCACAGCCCAGGGGTTGAGCGGCGACCTTACGAGCCAGGAGGTTACGGTTCCATCCCCGGTCAGGGCACATGACCAGGCTGCAGGCTCGATCCCCGGGAGGGGGTGTTTGAGGAGGCAGCCGACCGGTGAGTCTTTCTCATCACTGACGTTTCTTTCTCTCTCTCCTTTCCTCTCTGAAATCAATGAAACTGTATTTAAAAGAACAAAAATAAAACAGTAATGGCTAAACTTCAAGATCCAGCTGTCTGCTGCGTTGCCACTCACCCTCCATCCTGCTCGCAAGCCCGGCAGCCCTGCAGGTGGGGATGGGTGGGTGCCTGTGTGGGCACAAAAATGGTGGAGGAGGCCCCATTCCAGGACTGGCTGGGCCCCTGGGAATGGGCGTGGAGGTGAACTGAAAGACCCTGGACTGTTCAGACATCGGGGGAGGCAGGGGGCAGGCCCCAGCACTCAATTCACTCCCCTCCCCCAGAGTATGGGTTTATGTTTCAAACTGACCTTCCCTCCACTGAGTTCAAGAGGTCAGGAGACCCCAGCCGACATCTTGGTTGCACAAACTATACTCGAGGCTTTGATTTTGATTTTTCATCAGCGGGCTCATGCTAGGCCTGACACTCTGTGACCTGCTTTTCTCAGTTCACATGTGAGAATATTTCTTCATTCTTCATCTGTACCTGGGTCAACCGTGGCCCCCTCTCTCTGCCTTTTTTTTTTTTTTTTAAATCCTCAACTGAGGGTATTTTTCCATTGATTTTTTAGAGAGTGGGAGGGAGAAATATCAGTGTGAGAGGAACACATTGATTGTTTCCTGCACGTGCCCTGATCAGGGCCCGAGCCAGGGAGGAGATTGCAACCAAGGTGCATGGCCTTGACTGGAATTGAACCCAGGACCCTTCAGCCTTCAGGTTTCAGATAGAGGAAGGAAGAGAGAAAGAGAGACATCAATGATGAGAGAATCGTTAATCAGCTGCCTCCTGCATGTCTTCTACTGGGGATCCAGCCCACGACCCAGGCATGACCCTAACTGGAATCGAACCCTGAGCTCCTGGTTCATGGATTGATGTTTAACCACCAAGCCACACTGGCTGGCCTCAACTGTGCCCTTTTTATTCTTACTTATTTATTATTAATATATTTTTTATTGATTTTGGAGAGGAAGGGAGAGAGAGAGAGACAGAAACAGCCATGATGAGAAAGAATCACTGATTGGCTGCCTCCTGCACGGCCCCCTACTGGGGATCAAGCCAACAACTGAGGCATATGCCCTTGACCGGAATCAAACCAGTGACCCTCCAGTCCGAAGACAGATGCTCCATCCACTGAGCCAAACTGGCTAGGGCGGTGGCCTCTTTAACAACTGTACGCCAGACTGTTTTATACACGACCCTAGATTTATTTAAACAGGGTCGAAGAACTTCCAGCCACTGCAAACGCCTTCCATCCACTCTATCTCCAGGCCTCTGGGCATTTGGAGAGTGTCCTATAGCACAAAGGGGAGGTGCAGATCCAAGGGCACATAGATGATCAAGTCTGAGAGGAGCGTACCTGGGAAGGCCTGGTTCAAGGCTGCACCCCATGCAGACCAAGTTCCGCCCCTACCCTTGTTTCTGCGGTCAGTTTATCCCCAGGTACCGGAAACCATTCAGCACTGTGGTGACGGTTTTATTTGTTGATGCTGGGACACCACTGAGTCTCCTTTTAAAGGAGCACGGAGGGTTGGCAGTGAAAGTCATCACGGTCGCCGAGGCGACGGGGAGGCATCTTCTGAGTCCAGCTCCACTGTGTGTTACCTACGTTCTCTCATCTCATCAAACCCTGACACAGCTCTGTGATCCCATTTTGGCAGCTGGAGACAATGAAGCCAACGTCTGTGAGTGCTGACAAAGCGGGGACTCGCACCGGGGCGGTGCTCCTATCCCCCGCTCCCCGCCCCCACCACCTGCTTCTGCACTGATTCAGAACAGATTCTGACCAACAGTGGATGACCCAGAGAGGAGTCTGGGCATGCGGAGTATGGTCAGCTGCAAAATTTTTTCCAAGATTATTTTATCCAGCGTTGAGGATTCTGAAGACTTATCTTCCCCGCTCTACAGGAAGTTGGCTGGATCACTGAGAGCAGGCACTGCTTTTGTGGAAACCAAATGACGACCCTTCCTCTGCCTACACGGGCCCGTGTCTCGCCCTTCATCACAGCCCCGGCGCCCATGGCGGGACACAGCGGGACGCTCCCACAACCTGCTCAAGGAAGGCACAAAAGTTCCCATCGTCCAACGAGAAAGCAAAACAAATTAACAAAACACCTCTCCATGTACCCCTGGCACCCTACTGGGCGCCCGGCCGACCCAGCTGCCTGAGGCCTCCATCAGGTACCTGAGCAATTGAGGGCGTCTCTGCAGCGAGACCCGCTTCTCCAGATGGCTGCCGCTCGGCTTTCTCTGAACTGTTCGCCGAGTTTTCCACGGAAGACTGTGAATTCTGCTCGTCAGAAGCATCTGAGGGTAAAGCAAGAGGACAGAAGCTGCTTTTAGACACGTGATCTGCGGGGCCAGATGGAACAATTACTAAAAATACCTGGA
>PVJN01057753.1:0-12357 GCA_004026805.1 Lasiurus borealis | reverse complement strand
TTGCCACCCCCAACTGCCCTCCACTGCTGGCTTGATCTTGCTCCCAACTGCTCTCCCCTGCCAGCCTAATGGCCCCCAACTCTCTTCCTTGCCAGCCTATTTGCCCCCAGCTGGCCTCCCCTAGTGGCCTTGGTCATCCCCAGCTGCCCTCCCCTACCAGCCTGGTTGCCCCTAACTGTCCTCCCCTGCTGGCCTGGTAACCCCTAACTGTCCTCCTCTCCCAGCCAGTTGCCCTCCCCTGCAGGCCTTGTCACCCCCAACTGCCATCCCCTACAGGCCTGGTCACTCCCAGCTGCTCTTCCCTGCTGGCCTGATCACCCACAACTGCCCTCTCCTGCTGGCCATCTTAAGGTGGCCATAGGGGGCCTGAGGGAAATAAGAGGGTTCAAAGGTCATAGGAAAATAACAAATCACTGCCTCAAAGCATCAGAAATGACAGCCGAGTCCAGATGGCCCACAGCTGAGCAGTAGCTGTAAGATAAGAGTCCTGTGGGTTGTGGCAGCTGCACTCACACCAGCAGCTGTCCCTCTGCAGTTTAAAGATCCAATTCCTTCACTGCATTACATTTCATTACATTGCATGTCAGTGTCCTTGTAAAGCAGAACTGATGTCAAGGTTTAGATGAGTGTCTAATAACAAACACTAAAGCAGCGGCACAGCCAGACAAAAAGTTAAAGGAAGAGAGACAGAGACTGACCTGGTGCTGAGGTTGCTGCCCCCACTGGCCATCGTCCTGCCCTGGGCCCTGCCTGGACCGCTAATCCTTCCAGTTTTCCCCTCCGGGGTCCACTGTGGCTGTCTAACACTGAGCAGGAAGTGAATGAACTCACCCAGGGAAGGCTCCACCCAATTGGGGAAATGAGAAGTGAAAGCAACTTTCTGAGTGTTTTTAGACATTTTCTCTCTCCTCCTGCAGCCCCGGGGAGGAGCAGGGGGTTCTCTCAGCCATCAGGACATGTGGCAATAGTAGTGGAGGACAAGGAGGTACAGGAGGGACCTGGAGGCCAGGGGAAGAGGACCCCAGGGAAGGAGCAGAACCACCCCCCAGAAGTCCCCTTGCTTGTGCAAAAACATGAAAAAACACTTGTGAATCCCACTGTCCTCACTGGCTGCAACTTTCTATGAGGGCACAGAGACCTGATGCTTTAAGTCTCAATGTTCAGAAACAGGACTGAAAAAGCAACATTCTCCAGAGCCATGGTTTCCACATTTGTTCCCCAGAGCCCGACTTCCTCTGGCTGTAAATAATGGTTCTCGCCCTATTTCATTTAACACACAGGGGAAGGTTCTACCCTCTCTCCATGTACATTTTTTCTTTACTCCCAAAGGAGCAAACATCAAATCTGGACAGATTCCATACACTGATGAGAACTTTTTTTTTTTTTTTTTTTTTTTTTAATAAGAACTCAGGGTCTCAGTGTGTCCCAAGTTCTGTATACATGGGGGAATCTCTCTCTTCCTGCCCTGCCTCCTCTCTCACTTGGAGGAGGGGGAAGGATAGAAGGACTAGTAAGCTGAGCCTCTGTTGAGCACAATTGTCTTCTGCTCCTGACCTCCATGGTGTTGGGGGCCCTGATAGAATTTGACACCAATGACACCAGACTTTTCTAGTGTTTCCTCTCTCCTCTCTCCCTAGGCAGCAGGCTGACGAGGCTGGGGGTTGGCATAAAGTGCCAGCTTTTCATGGGTTTGCTTAGAGTTACCTGGATCACCACATGAATTGGGGGCCTGAGAGCAGCCAGCTGGCTAGGGAATCCAGGAGGCTGGACACCCCACACCAGAGCTGCCCTGGCCAAGGGAAGGACACCTTCCTGTGGAGCCAGAGAGAGCCAGGCAGCACCCCACTCTGCAAACAGTAGTGTTTTGTGTAGGTACCAAAAATATCTCTGTGGAGGAAGTAAATATTTTTGTCCAGAAAACAATGTCAGGCACACCTGGCTAGGAATGCGATGAAACCATCTTCAGAACCAGGTTGAAGCCCTAACTATCTGCTGGGCTGATATGGAGGGAGGAAGGGAGGGCCTGAGGAATTGTCCAGGGTAACATGGGGCCCTGACAGCAGAGACCATTTCTGTTGTCAGAAAGTACCTGAGCTAGGGGCCTGGAGATCTGAAGAGCAGGAGAGGCAGTGACTGAAAAGGGACAGGGCTCAGGCTTTCTTAGCCTCACCGGGAGCAGCTCTCATTCAGATGTCACTAGTGGGCTGAGTTTCCAGCCTGGGAGACCATATGGGGACAGGGTTTGTCCCTGAGAGGAGCCAGAGTCACAGACCTGAGAATTCAGGAGCAAGAGGAAGCAGCAGCACTAGCAGCAGCCATTGGGCCAGGATAAAAACCTGGCACCTTTGCGGATGCAGAAATGGAGAGGGGCACCTGGGACTCAAGTGAGAGGACAGAGGCCCTACACCAATGTCCCCTTCTGGAATGTGGCCCATCAGTCAGCAAGACTCCTGACCCCCTGCCCTCCCTTCTTCCGAAGACTTTCAAGTTGGAAGTTCTGTGAAGGTGAGTTTGCTCTTTGGTGGGTCTCCCTGGGCTCATCCTGCTGGAGGGGCCAGGGCTCTATGCTCCTCCGAGCTCCAGTGCACAGGGACAGTGGCCTGGGCTATGGGGAGTGTGGTTGACTGGAGTAGCCTGGGGCCTTCAGGCTAGGTTCAATTCAGGGATTTAGATTTATGAATCCTTATTTGACATACAAGTAAGCCATGGCCTTTGACTCAGCTTCTATCAGAATGAAAGCTGGTAGGTATTTTGATCCTCATCTCTTCTCATCTTTTGCCAGTCAGTTGATTTGGAACTCAGGTGAGGTAACTTGGGGAGAGTTTATACCCAAACTTTAAGGACTTTCTAGGATTACCCTCTTGCTTCCCCAGAAAGCCTGGTTGCCTGGTTGCCTGCCTACTCTGACCATGGAGAGAGTGGACTCTTTACCAAAGTTTTGACCTACCCACCGCCAGTGGCTGCTATCTAGAGCCAGATAATAGTCAACAGAAAACATCTTGTGTTGGTTGCTTCTGAGATTTGACTTGTCTCACAGGGAAGCATCTTGTGCTGTCTTTGTTCACTTTCCAGAAGTCTTAGGCATTGTTCTCTGAATATTGTCCTGAGTTTCTGGCTGTTTTCCTTAAGAGGATGTATTGTTAGGAACTCGCTCCTGCAAATAAGAAGCAGAACTCTGTCTTCGCTGGTAAGCAGCAGATTAGTTCTGCCCATGCCCAAGCCCAGCCCGCTTCTGGCTTCTTATACCCCAATGGTTCCAGTGTCCCTGAGCCTCTGCCTGCCAAGAAAGAGAGATGCTGCTGTGCCATGTAGTAGAGGCATACCTGTTAGATACACAAACCATACTATCACCAACACACACCTGTTTAGAGAGGGCTAGTTTAAACACAGGATAGCAGAGAAAATTATATGCCTGGAGAAAAAGACATATATTACTATTGAAGTTCAGTTGGAGTTAATACAGTATTTTCCGGCGTATAAAAAGACTTTTTAACCCAGGAAAATCTTCTCAAAAGTCAGGGGTTGTCTTATACACTGGGTGTCATCTTAGAGGGCGGGTATATCCCAAACTCTATATTTTAACTGGAAAAGTTGGGGGTCGTCTTATACACCGGAAAATACAGTACTTAAAAACCACCTATAATGATGAGACATAATTGTTACCAAAAAGCATAGAGGAAACCACCATCAAAATTAAAAGCAAAGCCACTGTATGGAAGAATATTTTTGTCAAGGATACATTTGATAAGGAGTTAATCCTCAAAGTATATAAATTACTCATACAACTCAACAAAAGGAAGACAAACAATCCAATTTAAAAAATGGGCAGAGGACCTGAATAGACACTTCTCCAAAGAGAACACACAAATAGCCAAGAGACATATATATATATATATATATATATATATATATATATATGTACTCAAAGTCACTAATCATCATTGAAATGCAAATTAAATGAGATATCACTTCACATCTGTCAGGATGGCTATCATCAATAAATCAACAAACAACAATGCTGACAATGATGTGAAGAAAAGGGAACATTAATGCACTGCTGGTGGGAATGCAGACTGGTGCAGCCATTATGGAAAACAATAAAAAGTTTCCTCAAAAAGTTAAAAATGGAACTGTCGTTTGACCTAACAATCCTACTTCTGGGAACATATCCTAATAACCCCAAAACACCAATCAGAAAGAATATATATGTCCCTTATGTTCATAGCAGCATATTTATAATAGCTAAGATTTGAAAACAGCCCAAGTGCCCATCAGTAGATGCGTGGATAAAAAAAACTGTGGTAAATTTACAACATGAAGTACTATGCAGCTATAAAAAATAAGGATCTCTTACCTTTGAGACAGCATGGATGTACTAGAGGCTATTATGCTAAGTGAAATAAGGCAATCAATCATATATTACACAATCTCAACTTGTAAGTGGAATCTAATGAAAAAAAAATGAATTGACCAACAAAATAAGACTCGAGGCATGAACAGACTGACATATCTCAGTGTGTATCTCAGACAAATATCTCATACACACAGGTGATGAGGGAGAGGGAAATGTAAGAGAGATAAACTAAAGAACACATACTTATATGCATAGCCTATGGATACAGACAATAGGGTGGTGAAGGCCTAGGGTAGGGGTGGGGTAGGGATGGGCAGAGAAGGGTAAGGAGGGGGGGGAATGGGAGACACCTATTATACAGTCAAAAATTATATATATGTATATATAAAATATATTAAGACAAGATTTTTTTTTTCTAAAGGAGGAGATTGAGTTATGGTTGTTGAATCTGTCCCCCTCCCCACCAAGAACTTATTTATGCAGCATCTCTTTCTGAGGGATTTGGGCCACAGCCTTCCCTCTGCCTTCCTCCTGCTCTAAATTCCCTGCATATATAACAAAGGAAAAAAAGAGCACCTAACTGTGTATAATTGAGAATTCAGATAATATTTTTACAATGTTAATTACATTTATTTTTAGTTTAAAGAATCTCCTTTAGCATTTTTCATAATATATTCTAATGGAGATGAACTCCCTTAACTTTTGCTTGTTTGGGAAACTCTATTTTTCTTTTATGCCTAAAGGACTGCTTCACTGGATACTATACTTTTTTGTGTGTTTGATCCTCACCCAAGGATATGTGTTTTATTTATTTTTATTTGAGAGAGAGCATGGTGTAAGAAATATTGATTGGTTGCCTCCCATACACATCCCAACTGGGAATCGAACCTGAAACCTGGGTATGTGCCCTGATCAGGAACCAAACCCAAAACCTTTTGTGTACAGTAGATGCTCCAACAAACTGAGCCACCCAGTCAGGGCCTGGAATGTTTTTGGTTAACAGTTCTTTAATTTCAATTTTTTGAATATATCACTCCACTTTTTCTTGATCTGCAAATTGCCTGTTGAGAAATTTGCTGATAGTCTTATGGAGGGCTCCCTTGTATGTGACAAGTCATTTTTCTCTTGCTGCTTTCAAAATTCCCTCTTTATCTTTGCTTTTTGACTATTTAGTTATAAAGTATATCCTTGAAGACCTGTTCCAGTTTAACCTATTGGATCCTTTAGGCTTTACAAATATGGGTGTTCATTTCTCTCCCCAATTTGGAAATTTTCTATCATTATTACTTTAAATAGACTTTCTTTCTTTTTTTCTTTTTGCCTCCTGAGAGTCTCAAATGCATATAAGTTTTTCTTAAAGAAGTTACCTAAGTCACATAGACATCCTTACCTGAGAATATTTTCCCATTGATATTTAGAGAGAATGGAAGTAAGGGTGGGATGGGAAAGAGACAGAGAGACATTAATTGGTTGCCTCCTACACAGATGCTGACTGGACACAGACAATAGTGTGGTGAACCCAGGTATTTGCCCTTGATCAGGAATCAAGCTCAGGACCCTTAGATGCTGAGGATGATCCTCTAACCACTTTGCTTCTCTGTGTGAATAATTTCAAATAACCTATCTTCTTGTTCACTGATTCTTTCTTCTATTTGATTGAGTATGCTGTGGAAACTCTCTAATGACTTATTCAGTGTAGTCATTGTCCTCTTTAGCTCTAGGATGCCTGTTTGACTTTTTCATAGTTACTTTTACCTTGCTGAACTTCTAATTTTGTTCATGCATAGCCTTTCTTATTTAATTTAGTTGTTTGCCTGTGTGTTCTTGTATTTTAGTTAAATTCAAGGATAATCCTGAATTTTGTGTTAGACAGTTTATAGATCTTCACATTTTTAGGGACAGTTTTTAAAGCTTTTTAGTTTCCTTAGTTGATTTCATGTTTATGTGATTCTTCATGATTCTTGATCCTATGTGTTGGTATCAGCACATTTGAGTAAGCAGTCTCCTCTTCCAAAATGTATAGGTTCACTTCAACAGGGAAAGACCTTTATTAGTAAGTTCAGGTTGCAGTATTGGACAGAATAGCTGGTAGTGTTTATGGGCAGGTAGGACATGTTATGAGGATCTCAGTTGGGCAAGCCCACTTCAATGCTCTGAGATTGAGAGGTGGTGTCTGGTTGTACTCCCTGATTGTGTAGGGTTGCTGATTGTGCACTATATTCAGAAGGGTTCACTTACTTGACTCTGCAAATACCTTTTGTCTGGTGGGGCTGCAAGGGTGGTACTACTAGTTAGACTCCACAATTGGACAATGTTACAGGATGGACCCTGAAATAGCTCCTGTTTCAGTGAAGTTTCAATCCATGCTCCCCAACCTAGTTGTAACATAGGCTGGACTCCATGTTTAAGAGAAGCCACAGACAGGACTTTACTGTTAGATCTGACCTCATGCTATCATCTGTTAGAAGGCGGAGCAGAAGCCTCTCCCTGAATTAGGCAGGGTCACAAGTTAGCTACACAATCAAGCCACAGGCGGTATTCTGTAAGGTTCAGTAAGGTTCTTAGCTACACTGTGTTTGGGATGGGTCTCCAGCTACATCCTGCAATTAGTGGGGCTAGAGACTAATTGGTTCTATCCAATTGCCAAAAATATATCTGTGGCCTCATCTATGTAGTAGTCTAGCCAGTGAGTTCACCCAATCAGCACTTAAGGGTCCTGAGCTTGATTCCTCATCAAGGGCACATACCTGGGTTCACCACACTATTGTCTGTGTCCAGTCAGCATGTGTGTAAGAGGCTTTACTGTTGGGCAAGATTGTCATATAGGTTCCTTCATTGGGTGAGACTTACACTAAGCTCAATGATTGGGTGAACTCACTGGCTAGGCTACTACATAGATGAGGCCACAGGTATATTTTTGGCAATTGGACAGAGCCGTAGGCTGGATTCTGCTGTTGGGCTGGAATGTAGACAGGATTTTGTGGCTCACCAGCACTATAGGCTTATCCCCATGGCTTCCAGATTCCCTGCCTCTAAGACCTGCTGAAAGACCAGGACTTGCAACTACTTTCAGTAGTTGGGAAGAGTTGCCAAGTTGCTTTACCACCAGGGCAGGGTTGTAAAATGGGCCCAATAACCTGACTGGGGACTGTCAGGTAGAACTGTCAATCAAGTCTTCTGGCCACATGGGACCACTGGCTTGGTTCTGCAGAAGGGCAGAGTCACTATCTGGGATCTCTGCTTATGCACCACTACAAGCAGGAATGTGGTTCACCTAGGTTTGAGTGTTACTTGCCATATGCCCCACCCTTGCTTAACTTCTAGTAATCATCTATAGCCATGAATCATCTAGCTTTCCTAGAAGCCAGACTATTGAATCAAATGGAGATGTAATGGGAATTACTACTCCTGCATATTTAAATATTTGCAAGTGGCACTAATCGCTCACATTACCCTCCTTCACAAAGAATGTAATATTGCTTTTAAATTACAGTGGTACCTTGAGATATGAGTTTAATTCGTTCCGTAACCTTGAGGCGTGGGAAACTCTGAGATGCTCGAGTCATGGTAAACTGGTGGGTCATGTGCAGCCGGCTGATCCGCTTCATTACTCCTATCTCAAATGTTGTTCGTATTTCAAAGCAAAAATTACTCGCTTGACGGCTCGTATCTCAAAATTCTTGTATGTTAGGGCACTGGTATCTCGAGGTACTACTGTACTCTTTTTACGATAGAAAACTCCATTTTGGGGGCCTCTACCTGGCCTTTCCTAAAATAGTCATCACTATATCATAGGTTAAGAAATTATAAAGAACCAGTTTGGTCAACAACTCTGTATATCCTGATTACACATTTAAGATTTGGGGTAGTGGCTACTGAGTGGCTACATAGATTGAGTAGACTCATTGTTAATGAACATTATCTTACCTCCATACACTCTACTCATGATAGTAAGTATTAGCATCAGTTCAGATGCTGTATCAACAGACCTAATAGTTGAGTAGATTTTTTGTTGTTGTTCTGATATATGGTTACTTGAATAAATGTCATAGGTCTTGTCAACGAAGAACTCAAGGAATCATTATCATGTACATTTGCAAGGTTTCTTATGAGACTTGTGCTCATTTTTGTCATCAGTTTCTAAGTCCAAAAATTTGCTCACATCTGGAAACTGTATTGGAGTAGCTGACTTTAGCCATCAGATCATCCATTTTCAATTTATGTTGATGATATATATATATATATAGAAAGTAATATTCTTTGGCTGTTCATCTGTCTTGCCTTAACAAAACCAAGTCCTATTAGCTTTCTCTACAGATAACCATGGGCCACAGTGTAATTCTCACCTTGCTGTTTACAAAATTATGCTACCTGCTTCTATTATTCTTAAATCTAATCATTTTATTTGCTGTTGGGGAATTAAATCCTGTAAAGCATTCCTACATTATTTCAATATACATACAAAAGACTCACTGAACATCTCAAGAATTCTGGTACCCCTTCAGCAGTGTATCCTTTGTGATCTTTTTCACTTAGTGTTTCTGAGACTTGCTGCAGACACAGGCATGTGATGGATGGGTTTTCCAGTTGTAGAAAGTAGAACCATGCCATCTTCCGTAGGATTTTGGATCCCCCTCTTCCATGGTCTACCCTGGCAAGTCTAGTGTCTCTACTTCCACTTCATCTAATGTGCATCTTGCCTTATAGCAAGCCTCTAGGAGTCCCCCAGGTGCTTAAAAGAATCATCACCTTAGTCCTTTACAGGCTAATCCAACTCTGTGGCACAGGAGAGTGCACCTGTATCAACAATTTTTCCTTTTCAGTTTTATGTTCTCCTTTCTTCATTTTGAATCCACCCCAGACTCAATCTCCTGGCACCCCATAGTATAAGTTGGTTAGCTTGAAGTTCTACTGGAATAGAAATCATCTGCACATCTAGCTATCCCATCCAGGACTTGCTCACTGGGTCATGCTTGGAGGACTCCGCATATCCCTTATTCAAGCAAGAAGGGAGACTGTGTGTATGTTTGTCTTCCAACAAGGGACAGGGGTTTCTTCTGCAGGGCAGTAGATTTGAGGGACCTGGAGTTCAGAGTTCAAATGTACATCAACCTAGAAAGTCCCATTCTGAGCTTCAGGGTTTCACTCTTTCTATATCAGGGCCTTGACTGGCATAAGAGGTCCATCTGAGCTTAAAATTCTCTCTTCTCTTGAGTTCTTCCATCCTTAAATTTAGGACCTAATCCTTTTTAAGGTTGCCTTCCAGCTGCAAGTATGAGAGTCACTTTAGGTGGTAACCAATAGATTTAAATCTATCATTTACTCTTTTCAATACATTAGTGGAACTTAGAAATAGGCACCCAAATCTACAGTTCTTATAGTTATTATTTCTCTGTTTGGATTAGCTACTATACCTCTTCCCCTATCTCTCCTCAAGTTTCCTACAGGTTGATTTTTGTCAATGGCTAATGCCAGTGGTCTTGATCCAGCATCTAGGAAGATTCAGGAACCTGGAGAAGGCATTGTGCATAAATGATTAGATTCCAGAGACAAAACATAATTTTGGGGAGTCAGAGAAGACTTAGCTAAAGGAGCTAAGTTCTCCTTGTCACAGGACCCCTGGCTTTTTATTAACACAAATTTTCCTAAGGCAAAATGGAGATATATACATAAAAGGATAGGTTTTTGTATAGACAATCCATTGTCAGATTGGGAAATTGTCTACAGCTGTTTGTCCAGTAGGAGGCAATAACATGTAGATTGAAATGCCCTAAGCTGTCTGGAAGCAAACAATTATTTAATGCATTCTTTTCAGGTTTGGGGAAATGCCCTCAGCCATCTCCAGATGATTCAGCCCTACTGATATGCTGGAATTGGCTTCTGGCAAATGGTACTGTTATAGCACCCCAGGCAGCCATCTTTGACCACATGGGAGTGGCCATCTTGTGTGTTGGAGTGATGGTCAATTTGCATATTACCTCTTTATTATATAGTATAGCCAAGATATGGAGGTGACGGGGTTGGGGGGAGGAGTGTTCATTAATGGGTGAATGGATAAATAAAATGTGATAGTTCTAGCCTGTGAGGCTCAGTTGGTTAGAACATTGTCCCATGGACCAAAAGTTGTTGGTTTGATATGTGATCAAGGCACATATATATAATGGAATATTATTTAACTGTAAAAAAGAATGAATTTAACAACATGAATGGACTTCAAGAACATTATGGTAAGTGAAATAAATCAGACAAAGAAAAATACATGTGATTCCACTTATATGTGAAATCTAAAACAAATAAACAAAAAATAAGCACATAATACAGAGAACAGATTAGTGATTGCCAGAGGAGTGGGTGAAAAGCGGTAAAATTAGTAAAGTTGGACAAAAGGTGCACACTTTCAGTTATAAAATAAATAAGTCATGGTGATGGAATGTACAGCCTAGAGATGAAAGTTAATAATACTGTATTGCATATTTGAAAGTTGCTAAGAGAATAGATCTCATAACTTCTAATCACAAGAAAAAAATTATGTAACTATGTGTGGTGATGGATGTTAACTTGACTTATTCCGTTGATCATTTTGCAATATAAACAAACTAGAGGCCCAGTGCACAAAAATCATGCATGGGCGGGGGGGGGAGTGTCCCTCAACACAGCCTGAACCCTCTCCAATCTGGGACCCCTTGAGGGATGTCCGACTGTCCGTTTAGGTCTGATCCTCCAGGATTAGGAAAATCGGACCTAAACGGGAAGTAGGACATCCCTCTTACAATCTAGGACTGCTGGTTCCCAACTGCTCACCTGCCTGCCTTCCTGATTGTCCCTTACTGCTTCTGCATGCCAGCCTGATTACCCCCTAACAACTCCCCTGCCACCTTGATTGATGCCTAATTGCTCCCCTGCCAGCTTATTTGCCCCTAACTGCCCTCCCCTGCAGGCCTAGTTCCCTCCAACTGCTCAGAGGTCATGAGAGGGGGAAAAAATCACTGTCTCAGAGCATCAGGAAGGACAGCCGCCTCCAGATGGCCCACCAGCTGAGCAGTAGCTGTAAGACTTTGGGTTGTGGCAGCTGCACTCACACCAGCAGCTGTCCCTCTTCAGTTTAAAGATTCAATTTCCTCACTCGTGTTCCTGCATTTCATTACATTAAACATGAGTGTTCTTGTAAAGCAGAATGAGGTCAAGATTTAGAGGACTGTCTAATGACACTAAAATAGCAGCACAGCCAGAGAGGAAGTTAAGGAAAAAAAAAAAACAGAAACTGACCTGGTACTGAGGTCGGTGCCCTCACTAGCCATTGTCCTGCCCTGAGCCCTACCTGGGCCTCTGAACCATTGTGGCTGCCAGCCTTGACAGGAAGTGAGTGAACTCACACCTAGAGAAGGCTCCAATCAAATGGGGAAAAGGGAAGTGAAAATAACTACCACATGCAGTCATGTGCTATCTCCTGCCTTCTACAGCCCGGGGGGTGGTTCTCAGCCATCAGGACATGTGGCAGCAGGAATGGAGGACAAGGAGGGACAGGACCTGTAGGCCAGGGGAGTAGGATCTTCAGGAAGAGTAGGGCCAGCTGCCAGAGGTTCTTTCATTTGTGCAAAGAAGTAAAAAACATCTTGTGATTCTCCCTGTCCCCAGCTCCCCCAACCTTATAACGGGGAGAAGAGATTATATGAGACTAGAGGTTTGGTGCATGAAATTTGTGCACAGGTGTGTGTGTGTGTGTGTGTGTGTGTGTGTGTGTGTGTGTTTCTCAGCCAAGCCTGTACCCTCTCCAATCTGGGAAATCCCACTCATAATCTAGGAATACTGGCTCCCAACCACTCGCCTGCCCGCCTATCTGATTGACCCTAACTGCTTCTGCCTGCCAGCCTGATCACCCCCTAAACACTCCCCTGCTGGCCTGATTAATGCCTAACTGCTCCTCTGCTGGCCTGATTGCCCCAACTGCCCTCCCCTGCAAGACAGGTCCCCCTAACTGCCCTTCCCTGCCAGCCTGGTCCCCC
>PVJN01057752.1:0-12357 GCA_004026805.1 Lasiurus borealis | reverse complement strand
GAAGCTGACCGCATGCTGGATATGGGTTTTGGACCAGAAATGAAGAAATTAATTTCCTGCCCAGGAATGCCTTCAAAGGAACAGCGCCAAACCCTTATGTTTAGTGCAACTTTCCCAGAAGAAATTCAAAGGTTAGTTTTTTTCTTCTTAAAGATAATTTTAATGTACATAAATGCGTTTATAGAAACAGAGTGAACATCCTATTTTTGAGAAATATTTGATTTTTTTAAAGAGTTTTAAAATAGTTTAAGAAGTAGACGTATTCCTAAAAAGTTGATCATAGTTTTCATTGTTTCTTACCTTTGTTCTTGGCTTTGCATTAACATCCCGTTTTATTAGAATGTGTATGTGTGTATTCTAGCACAGCACCTAAGCGAGGATTTAGTTCTTACTAAATGACGTTGTCTTTGTAATTGTCCCTTTTCTTCACATCAGAGTTACAGAGCTTGGGGGAATTGGTCTTTGGGAGGAGATGTGCATAGCAGCTGTTGACAGTGTGGCCTGATGAGTGTGAGGTCAGGAGGAGCCTTGCTAGTGTGGAGACTGTTCTCTGGGTCTGCTGTGCGAGCTTGCAGGCCCAGACAGCAGGTTCAGCTCCGACTTCAGCTGTTTTCAGAGGCGGGACTGTTCTCTCTCTGGGAACCCGGACCTCCAGACCTGCAGGCCTATGGTGGGGGCAGGACACACAGGTTCCTCGAGTGGGTCTCTGGAGTGATGGGATGGGGGCCTCTCTTGCTTGTGCCCCATGGTGCCCATGCCCCTGCTGCACAGAAAGATCCTGATTCCGAGTTCCTGTGCCCGTGGCGTGATGCCAGCCTCACAGAGGGTCTCTTCAAGCCGGGCGCTGGCTTTTCCAGGGGACAGGGAAGGACGGTGCCAGCTCCTGTGCAGGGGCAGCTCCAGAGGTCCAGTGTGACGTGACTGTGGCCGCCTGTGCTCTGCAGAGGGCCCTGGTCTGGTAGAAGCCACATGGGCTACACGGCCCAGGCCCTCAGGCGGGGCTGGCTGGCAGTTTCTTTCAGACAGTGTCTGCGTGTCTGCCCTGAAATAGAGTCCTTGGGTGTCAGCCCGGCCAAATGACCATGTGTGCCCAACGGGCATCAGTGGCTGCTGAGGCCCTTCAGTGAGCTGTTGGATCCTGATTGGGGACCTACAGGAAGTCGGATGGAGTCCCTGCTCGTGGGTCATGTGTATCATTCAGTCCCTGAGTCCTCGGTCGCGTCCCTGTCTTCTGCCTGAGTCCGTGCTCTTCCCTCCATGGTTGCCGAGGCCTTGCAGCGTCCATTTCTCTGGCTGGCACCTGCCGGTCATGCCCCACCCATTGCCCGTATCCCTGGTCTCTCCTGAGCTCCAGACGCTCAGCTCTGACCTCTTGGCGGCATTTTCCTCTTGGACGGAATACCAGCAACTCCAAAGCTGACTCCTCTTCAGCTCCCTCTTCTAAGTTTTCCTTGTTAGGATCGTGTCTTTTTAAGCCCAAGATCTTTGAATTATGTTGAATCCTCCCTCACATTCCTTTCCGTCTCTGCCCTTGAAAAATATTCAACTTGGCAGTTATCCCTAAAATGTTTTAAATCTGTTAGTTTCTTGTCTGTTTACAGCCGTAATTTAGAGCCTTTTCAGTTTCCCTCTGCTTGTGGGCAGTAGCTTTCTAACCTGCTTCCCTCCCTCAGCCCCACTTGTGCATTAGAAATAATTCTAAAGTGAAGTCTGAGCCTCTTGGACATTGATTCATAATAAACCCTTGCACGTCTCCCATCCCCACCGACTAACAGCTTTTAAATGCTCAGGTGTGACCATAGGCCTCACCTGCCACCTGCTTCCTGGGATGATTGGTTTCTGGTCTGTGAAAGCTGAGTCCTGTGGCTGTCAAGCTGCATTCTCTCCCGCCATTGCTTCTCCTCTCCGGCGTGGAATGCCTCGCCCACCCGTTCCCCTTCCACCCTCTTACCTGCCACTTCCCCAGCTCAAGCTTCGAACTCGAAGACTCTTCTAAACAGACATCATTTTAAACTGTTTAGAACCCATTGTGCACTTATTGGAATGTAAGAAATGTTCAGTAGATGCTTTTGTAACACTGGGTTGTTACAATAAATACATTAAAATATCTACTACAAAACTAAAATGTGTAAATAATAAACTGCACATTTTAAAAGTGTAGTAATTATACATAAATGGATGTGAGCACTCTAGAGGCTGAGACTGTCATATTCATCTTGGTGCTCCCCGTGCCCAGTCCCAGGTGTGCCTGGCGCAGGCGCTTGCACAGTGGATAGGGAATGAGGAGGAGGAAGGACAGGAAGGAACTGCAGATGCTGTCGAGGTTTATGGACGAGAGGGTGCTTGTTGGAAGGAGGTAGATCAGAAGGAAGCTCTTCCCTCTTGGTGGTGGGGGAGCAGGTGAGAAGAAAGAGACAGCAGTGATTGATGAAGATTCTGGATGCACTGAGTTTGAACTAGTTTCACGATGTTCTAGAGGCAGCTAGAAAACGAGAGAGGAGGACTGAAGACTGATTTGGATCTGCCCTTTTATCCCCCAGACTCAGCTGGGTGACTGCCAGTTCCCCTTCTCCATCTCCCGGTCTCTGGGTGACCTTGTGCCTGTCAAGATGTGGTGCCCAGCTATTGAGTGAGCATCTGCAGCCTGGCCTGGCCTCTGGGTCCTCATCTCGTCTTTTCGCCCAGTTTATTCAACAAGTGTGATTTTCTATGTGCGTCACGACGTGAAAAGCACTGACCTAATGTCTGGTGTGCTCATAATAGTTCACTTGAAGTTTAGGGATTTGATAAACAGTATTTTGCATGATAAGAGCAATGAGCAAAGAACCAGAATTTTTGTATAAACTACATTTCAGTGGAGCATACTTTTTATTGTTACATACATATTTTATAGTTTGCGTGGTCAGCTTGTGAAGTTGGAGTTACTGTGTCCATTATTTGACACAAACTTTTCCACTAGTAGTTATGTATTTTGCATATCTTAGTATTTTATATTGATCTTTGAAAGGAGTATTTGGCTGACATAAGTATTCACCTTATATTGTAGATCTGTCTTGCAGGATTTCAGCAGATGTTTGGTATGTTACGGAAGAGGTAAAGTAAAGGAATCTTTTGTCTTTCAAGGATGGCTGGGGAGTTTTTGAAGCCGAACTACTTGTTTGTTGCTGTTGGGCAAGTGGGTGGAGCCTGCACAGATGTCCAGCAGACGGTCCTGCAGGTGGGCCAGTACTCCAAGCGCGAGAAGCTGGTGGAGACGCTGCGGAACACAGGTGCGCGTGGGTGTGGCGCCTCTGGCTATGATTCTGGTGTTTGTTAAGCTGCTCCTAAGGGTGGTTTGGTGTGAGTTTTAATCAGTTTCTTTTCATTATTGCTGTTTCTAAAGCTGTTTTTATGATTCTGTGTTCTGTGTAAATTATATAGTAGTGTAGTCCTTTTTCCTCCATCAAAGTTAAAAGTAGGAAGGATTTGAGACTCTGCTTAATAGAATTTGACTAAAACTGCTCCAACAGAAAAATATGGGTTTTTGTTTGTTTTAGAAAATAGAAAGGCTTAGTAACATATTTTTACAGCAAGCTCTACTCCACCAAAAGCCAGCTCTGCGGTATTTCTGGCTCCCCGTTTTTGCTTCCAGGGGCCTCCTGGGTTCATGGATTTGAAGCGTTTTACTGCTGGCAGGGACTGAAAGACCTAACTCTACTCCTTCTAAATACTGAGGAGAAACCCAGTTCCCCTTCCCCAAACCCCTTCTTAGGGAAAGTCACCCTCCCACTGTGTTTCTGTTTGAGTGAACAGCTGGAGGCTGTACTGGAAACACTTCCAGTAGGGCCATCTAACAGCTGCCTCTCAGGCCCGAAGGCGCTGGAGTGCCTTATAGTCTGCACGTTCTGTCCTCTCTCCCTCCCTTTTTCCCTCCCTCCCCCCTTGTAGCTGCTCTTTCTCCGTTTGAAGGGAAAGAGGCAGAAGAAGGCAAGAAACCATCTGATTGCCAAAAGCAAGCAAAAGAAAGAAAGCATTTTTTAAAGGTGTCTGGTATTTATACAGGATGTTCCTCAAAAATATGCACAGCGCACACTTGAACAGCTGATTCAAACCGGACTTCTCTCTCCCCCCAAGCCTCCCCTGCGTCCCGATCCCGAGCAGGCCAGGCGGCTGTGGAGGTGCTGAGGGGGCAGTGGCGGGTGAGGCGTTCCTCCTCGCCGCCCTGTCCTCCTCCGGAGTTTTAGTTTGCGTGTCTTCATTTTAGGTGATGAAAGAACAATGGTCTTTGTTGAAACTAAGAAAAAAGCAGACTTTATTGCCACTTTTCTTTGTCAAGAAAAAATATCAACCACAAGCATTCATGGGTGAGTAGATGAATACCGCTTCCTAGGAGGGAGGTGGTAGCTACTGCCGTTTGTTCAGAAACGTGAGTGTTTATAAACGACTGTGATAGAATCCCAGGATTCGTGTTCACAATTCTCAAAACCGAAACTATTCTTCATCTTCATGTCAAGGCTTTAATAGAACTAAGCGTCAGGGATGAAGGAGGTGAGGCCTGTCCTAGGGCTCCTCCTCCCAAGGAGTGGGGACTCCTCTCAGGTGCCCCTGCAGGGCCCGGTCCTCAGAGCCCAGGGCTTCCTCTGCCAGATCCTCTTGGCACACTGCGTGCTTACCACGTGTGTTAACTGCTATAGTGGTCCTTCACTGCACATGGAAAATAATCAGTAACTATGTAGAATGCTGAGGTTATACTTTGTCAAACTCTATATTTTTTAGGAAAGTATTCTAATCAAAAGTGTTTCTTCCAAGACTAGAAAGATTATTAATAGAGATTATTAACCGGTGAGACTTGACATTTGTCATCCTTGAGTTTACAGTTTGGCTGTATGTATTAGCTGTTATCCCATCTGCATCTGGAGGTGGTGTTCCAACCTTAGAGTATTGTGGGAACTGTGTAATGTGTGGTATGTGAGAGAGAACATTAATGTCCTATGTTGCTAGTATTAAAAAGAAGTTTAATGTCAAATGCTTTTACTGGTTTTAAAAATAAATTCATACATCAAACTTTATGGCTCTCCATATACTTCTCTTCAGAGCTGTCCTAAAATCCGTGCTTTCCTTCCAAGTGACCGGGAGCAGCGAGAGCGAGAGCAGGCCCTGGGAGACTTCCGCTGCGGGAAGTGCCCAGTGCTGGTGGCCACTTCCGTAGCCGCCAGGGGGCTGGACATTGAAAACGTTCAGCATGTCATCAATTTTGACCTTCCCTCCACCATCGACGAGTATGTTCACCGCATCGGGCGCACCGGCCGCTGTGGGAACACTGGCAGAGCCGTCTCCTTCTTCGATCCCGAGTCAGACAGACATTTAGCGCAGCCGCTCGTGAAGGTGCTGTCGGACGTAAGTGCCCCGTCTTCCAGCTGCACGGAATGTGCTCCCCTCGGCGGGGAAGTGGGCACCACACGCAGGGGCGTTCGGAAGGTGAATGGCAGTCTTGGAGGCTGCGTCCGCGCATGTGGTTCATGCAGTTCATTTGTTTTAAAGGCCCAGCAGGACGTTCCTGCGTGGCTGGAAGAGATCGCCTTCAGCACCTACGTGCCTGGCTTCAGCGGGAGCAGCAGAGAGAACGTGTTCACGTCGGTGGACACTAGGAAGGTTGGTGGGGGGCGGTTCAGACGGGCTTCTCGTCACTCCGCGGAAGTATGTCTGCTATTGTGACGTGCCGAGAACCACCAGCATTTGCCTGAGTCATTATTTATACCTGCAGGTTACTGTAATATTTCTCTAAGATTTCATATATCTAGGTGTTTTTGGTGTTAAAGGTGAGGCATTAACATCAAGGTTTATACTCGTAAGTCCCCCTCTCCCAAGTGTGCTGGCATTTTAAAATCTAATTTGGTATCTTTTGAACTTCTGTAGGAGTTTTTTATTTTTGGAATTCTTGCCACATGATTACTAAGATGCAGTCCTAGAGACATGAGTTGTCCATCTTTTCTGATGTGTCAGCTTCTAGGCAACAGAAGCAGTGAGCATAGGAATCAGAAAATAGTTGTGCGTCCTCATTGGTGTACAGAGCTTTAAGTTTCTCCGTTTGCCAGAACTATGGGCTTGAGGTGTTTTCCTTGACTTCCCAGCTGGGCCTTGTCCCCAGAGAGTTGGGTCCTGGAGACTCGTGCTGCCTGCTCTCAGTCTGGGCCGTGGAGCCGGAAGCGGTCAGCACACTAACACTCTCTCTCTCTCTCTCTTTCTCTTTCTCTTAAAGAATTACCGTGGCAAGAGCACTCTCAGCACAGCAGGCTTTTCCTCTTCACAAGCCCCTAACCCAGCAGATGACGAGTCGTGGGATTAAAGCCTTGGCAGCCTTCAAGCTCTGATAGTTTCGATGCAGAGAAGTTTGATTTTGAGTTTTTAACGGAAGTGTGGAATCCAGTACTCGTACCTCCTGTCCTTCTGTTCTTACTCCTGCCCTTGAAACCCCTCATCTCATCAGTTACGTGAGATGCTGACGTTGCAGCTTTGCCACTACTGATACAGATGGTGTTGCCTAGAAAGATTAAAGCATTCTAAACGTCTTGCTTCCTTCTAGTGTATTCTTCAGGGATTGTAGACAGGTTTCCTGTCGGAATGCTAGCTGAGTCCTATAAGAAGCAGCCGCGTGGGTAATGCGCTTAGTTAGAAATGATTGGTTTTCCTTGCAAGGAGGCTTTGACCAAAGCAAAGGTGTGTCCCTGGAACGTGAGCCAGAGGCGACAGCAGGAGCCTCTGCAGCAGCTTCTGTGGTCAGAGGGCCCTGAAGGCAGCTCTGTGCTCAGTGGCCGAATGTGGTTTCTGTCCTGTGCAGACTGTCCTCGGAAATAGAGGCTGAGACCCTCCCTCTATGCCTTGCCACCACGCTTTTCCTGTGTTGCATAGCTTAGTTTCGACTCATCTCTTTTGAAATGTTGTTATGAAACCAATAAAATGAACAAAGTCATCATATATAAATTAAATATTAATATATAACATACAATATATAATATACTGATGTAATGATGAAAATCATTCTTTGAATACAAACTAGATCAACAAAAACAATGTTGTTCGTTCCTGCCATCATTAACTTTTTGATATTTTAAGATTGAGGGAAACAGCCCCCTTTTCACCTGCCATTATATATCTTAAATTTGCTATGTCTAGAATGTAAGAAGTTCTTAGGTCATTGAGTGAATGAACCAAAACATTAAGACATAAAGCAGTGAGGTGTAAATAGCAGGGAGACAGAAATGATCTGTTTTGAGTGTATGTTATTGTTCACTTAAATCCAAAGCAACATGTCCTCAACATATATCTTCTTGTAGGAATTTGTTTAATAAATGAGGAAATCACATATGAAAAGAGGGATGTTCAGCAAAATGTTGGGATTACTTAGTTAGATGCCTGCCACATGCCATATTCAAAATAAATTTCATGAATTACAAAAAAAACTACAAAAATACAGTTAAATATTAAACCTTTGAATTGAAGGTGAGCGTTGATTGTAAGCTCAAAGGACAGAAATGATGAAGGAAACAACAGATTTGATAAAAAAAAAAAAAAAGGATTATTTAGTTACATAAAAAGAGTAAGCAGGCAAGTAACAATAACACCGTGCCTCCAGCGAGCAGTCAGTGGGAGAGTCTATCGGTGGCTGGGTAGGAACCAGGAAACAGATGCACAGACACACCAATGGCTCAGAGGGAGGTCCCACCATAAAAATACGGGAAATACTTAACTTCACCTCGTGATCTGGCTTCTGGAAAAGGCGTTGTTGCTGTAATGTCTCTTAATTTTCTCTTCCCAGTTCGCTCTGTTTACAGAGGTCATTTACAAGCCATTTCTGTCTTTCCATTTCCTCAGAGAGCTTCTTGGTCCGCTTGCTCTAAAAGGCTTTTGACTACCTCAGTGTGTCAAATTACCACACATAACTGCATGGCTGAGTCACAGGTAAACATGGAAAGAAAAGCACACGCAACCACCATCATTGCAGCCCCATCGCAAATGGCCCGGCTCCCGTGCCTCATTGCTAAGTTCGGGTTTGCCATCTTTAAAAGAGGGTCAGAGTAGCAGACACACATACGATGAGGAAGGGAAACGTGACGGGTGTAAAGGAAGCCGTGGGCTCCTGCCCCTCCCTTTCTGAATTGCTGGCCACGTCCCCACTGCCTTCCCCGTGACTGGTCGCCATCGTGATTGACCAAGTGGACACTTCTGTTGGCTTCGTGGATGAGATGTAAATATTTAACTCGCTTCCCCTTAGTCATTTCTAATTTTCTCCATCTGTATTGAGATGTAACTGACATGCAGCCCACTGTGAATTTAAGGCATGTAGCATAAATGTTTGTGAAATGATTACTGCAGCAAATTTTAGTTATCAGCATTCATCCTCCTCATAACAGATAAAAAAAAAGGTAACACAGCCCTGGCCGGGTGGCTCAGTGGGCTGGAGCATTGTCCCACACACCA
This sequence comes from Lasiurus borealis, assembly GCA_004026805.1. NCBI lineage: Eukaryota > Metazoa > Chordata > Mammalia > Chiroptera > Vespertilionidae > Lasiurus > Lasiurus borealis. The sequence goes on along the minus strand of PVJN01057752.1, from coordinate 3,900 downwards.
GAAGGCAGCAGGTTCGATTCCCAGTCAGGCACATACCTAGGTTGCAGGTTGATCCGGTAGGGGTGCATTCAGGAAGGCAACTGATAGATGTTTCTCTTACGTTAATGTTTCTCTCTCCCTCTCTCTCAAAATCAATGAAAAACATACCTCGGGTGAGGATTAAAAGGAAAAGCAGAGGCAGAGAAAGAAAACGTGGTCGCTGTAAAGCTGTGGTTAGGAGTGTCCCTGGTGAGGATGCCAGCCCCTCCCCTCCCCTCTCGCTCGCTCTTTCGTTCCGGGACGGGCACCCTGGCCGCTTACGTTTCCGGAGTTGGCACCTGCCTCCTGCTCTGCACCCAGGAGGCCGGCTCCTTCCACGGCCGTTGCTCCTGACACCGGGAGCACAGGCAGGGGCACGGTGCGTGGTGAGGGCTCTCCGCGTGGGCCAGCCCGCACAGCCTGGCCCCTTTGCCTCCACGCGCTTCCAACCTCAGGGCCTCTACGGCCCAGGGAGGATTATCTGTAAGACCAAGTGACGATGGCTCACACGCCCGCTTGCTTTACACCTGGACCGTGTGTTTACCCTGTGGCTCGCCGTCCTCTCCTCGGGAGAGGACCGTGCCCCTCCCCCACGGTGCCGTCTGCAGCCCCTGTCCCGCCGGTCCGTGTCCTGGAAGCTGAGGGCGAGGCCGGGTGTGCTGGGGCTTCCCGCTGAGGGGCCTTACTCCAGCGAGGGCCTGCTGCACCCCTTCTCTGGAGGAGGGTGTTGTGTTATTTCTTGGCTAATTTCCCCGCGTTTGCTCTGCTCTCTCTCGTGGAAGATGGTACAATGAATCTTCTGTCTCTCATGTTTTATGGTTTTTTCATCTGTTTGCTTACGTTCTGGAAGAATTTTTACTATCTTCCAACCCTTTTATTATTTTTAGTTATTTTTTATTGCCAAGAGCTCCCTTACTTCCTCTTGTTTTTCCAAATGTTGCTTCGTAGTGCATTTCTGTTCCACTAACCTTTCACCCTGGGATTTAACAAGAAGTCATTTTTTGTATCCGGCATGTGTTTTTCTGCTGTTTGGCCTCGAACCTTAAGCCCCCTCGCATTCAGGTGTTGTGGAGAGGTTTGTGAGGACCGGATATGCCAGCGATTCCGCCCTCCGCCCCATTGTGGCCCCTTCCCCCAGTTGCTCTCCTCCCTCGGAGTTCAAGGCCTGGGCTCCCGAGGCTGCAGGCTGGCTTCCTGTGAATCCTGGCATATTAATGAGGCTGAGGTGGAGCTGGAGAGTGCGAGTGTCAGAGGGTGCGAGTGTCAGACTGGGACGGGAGATGAGCAGCTAGCGGTGCGTGAGGTGACCTGACGTCATGGGGCAGATGACCTTTGCCCCTGTCACCAGGGTCAGGGGGCAGAGGCTGCGACCCGCTGGCTCACTGGCAGTGCTGCCACGTCCGTGCTGGGCTGAGCCGAGGCAGAGGCTTCCCTGCGCCCCAGCTCACACAGGCTGGCAGTGCCCGTGTCGCTGCTCCCCTAACGTGAGAGAAGACAGCTTTGCACTTGGAGGGTGTGTGCTGCGCACAGTATCCTGTGTGTGACAGCATCTCCCTGCGGCCTCCAGAGGGCCAGCCCGGCCCGTGTGCGATGCTGCCCTGGGCAGCGGCAGTGCCCGCTGTGCCCCCCTCTCCCAGCGCCCCGTCCTCAGCCTGGACCGCCTCCCTCTGTCTGAGGCCCTGATGGTGAGCGGGCGCCCATCTCTGCATGGCCTGGGGAGAGCCGAGCAGGCCCGGGAAGCGGCCAGTGCTGGGGAGCGGCTCCGGGCACCCAGTGACCGCTGCCAGGACCCGGCAGGAGTTTGGCCGCTGGGACCCACTGGGACTGCCCCCCGGAGCTCCACCAGCGGCATCCAGGTGAGAGCTCCCAGGGCGGGTGGGCTCGCCCTCGCCCCCTCCGACCGCATCTGGGTGTCCTTTTCTCTCTCACCAGGACCTGGCCGCTGGCGTTAGGGCCCAGCCCAACCCGAGGAGCACCCTCGGGCCCTCCCGCCGCCACGTCGGAGAACCGCTTTTCCTAATGAGCCCGGTTCTGAGCTTCTGAGTGGGTGTGAAGATTGAGGGACCCGCCTCTAGACTCCCCAACAGGAGGTGGTCAGTCAGGGTGTGGCCAGGCCCGGCCCAGTGCCCGTAACTGGCCCTCACACCTCTTCCTGCAATCTCGTCCCTTTACACTGTCATCTGTGCTTTTGTTTCCAAGTGCCAGGTTCCGCTAAGATGTCCCTGCCTCTCGGTGCTCCCTGGGGTCTCCGTTCCCTGGGCGGAGTCCCTGGCTCCCTCCCCTCCATTCCCGAAGCTCGGGGCCCACGCCTGAGTGAGCACTGGCCCTGAGGGGCTGTGGCACCCGGTGGACTCCCCTGGGGCCTCCGCCTCCCTCTGTCCCCTGAGCTGAGCACAGGACGGGACTCGAGGTGTGTGGGTTCAGCCTCCCTCCAGCCTGTGGTTGCAATCGAGTGTGGCTGCCATCTGAGCAACGCCAGGGCTGCAGCCCTGACAGCGCCACGGGCGAGTGGAACAGCGGAGGTAGCTGGGCCCGAGCACAGAGACGGTGGGGCGCGTGGTGTGGCCTGGTGACTGTGAAGGCGGGGCACGGGCTGAGCCGTCCTGGGGGTCAGGAGTGTGAAGGAAGGCCAGGACTTGCTGCACGTGTCCATTTAGAGGACACGAAACTCGTAAAAAATAGTTTCCTTTCTGCAACGATAACCTTCGCTTTCTCTCACCTTTCTACTTTGTGAACTATGCTTGTGTTGTTTCTGTTAATCCTCACCCGAGGAGGCTGTGTTCCCTTGATTTTTAGGGAGAAGCAGAGGGGGAAGGAGAGACATCCATGTGAGAGAGATGTCACCTCCTTCCTGCGGGACCATCCCCGGGCTCCCTGCATCCCCTCTCCTACGCCCAGGTCACAGCTGGTGCCATCTCAGCCACAACCTCGTCGGTGTCCTGCTCCTCCTCATCCTTGGCAAAGCCTCCGAGGTCACGGACAAGCCTCTGACGCCTTTCCCAGGGCATTCATGCACCGCTTGGTGGCATTGCCCAGCTCGCTCAGGTGCCAATGCGGCCCCAGCGCCAGTCCTCAGAGCTGCACCCACGTCAGCCAGGGGCAGCAGCAGCCTGGGCAGGGTCCGCGTGAGGTGGGAAGCGGGCCTCTGAAGCTGCGGTAGCCCCGACCCCCTGGCTGGCTCAGAGACGGAGTGCGTGAGGGGAGAGAGACCGCTTTTCACAAACCCTCACCCGAAGAGGGAGGCCATTTTTCTATGAATCGAGAGCGAGTGGGAGGGAGGAGGGAAAGAGAACATGGATGAGAGACACATCAGTTGGTTGCCTCCCTCCCCAACCAGGGCCAGAGATCGAACCTGCAGCCCAGGTATGTGCCCTTGATTGGGAATCAAAACTGCGACCCTTTGGCCTGCAGGCCAGCTCTCCACCATGGAGCCCCGGCCGGGGCCACACCATAACCATGCCACAGCAGGACGACGCTGGGGCATTACCAGCAGGAAGCAAACTCTGGGAAGCTCTGTTACTCCGGACAGTGCTGCTCTGATTTGCTGACGCAGCAGCTCAAGGGCCTCTTGGATGAGGCGCTGGGTCACCGTGACCTCTCGTAGCTCCGGGGTCCCCGGAGTGCGTGCTGACAGCCCTGAGGGCCCGGGTGCTCCCCACACCAGGTCACGGGGGTTCCATGTACAGCCTGCGGCGTGGCCCCAAGATAGTCTGCCATCCCGTCCTTCCCACCCTGACCCCTGGCACCGGCTTGGTCTCCCCACAGACACGCGTCCTTCCAGACTTCTGTCTCCCGGGGGTGGTGTCACCCCGGCTGGATATTTGCTCCGGCAGCTGCTCGCCCTGCACAGCAGCCCGACGGGAGTCTCCAACATTCCCCAGC